>JASPKZ010004214.1:725000-987500 GCA_030220185.1 Diploptera punctata | reverse complement strand
TAATTCTTAATAATTATATATAAATTAATAAATGTATAATGCTATTGTGTTATTATTTAATTGTAATATTACTGTGTTTTCTTTATGTAATTGTAATGTTATTGTTTTTCAGTGTATAATGCTATTGTGTTATTATTTAATTGTAATATTATTGCGTTTTCTTTTTGCAATTGTAATGTTATTGCTTTTTTTTGTTGTTTATTTTTCTTCACACTAGTAGCAATTATTACTTTATTTTAACGGACTGTCAACAGCACATACGGCTTACTGCCCGTGCGACCCATATTTGTAAATAATATTGTAAATACCTTACTTTTTGTCTAATAAAGTCCTGCTACTACTACTAGAGGAAATAGATCTGCAATAGATAAGTTCTTTTTAGTATAAAACAGATTCAACATTAATTAAATTCATAGCAAAACTCCATTGAGATGTTAGTCACAATATTAAAATTCTTCTTCTTCTTCTTCCTCTTCACTTCACGGACTAGGCAAATTGCCTGTTCCGCCTCACAGTTGTTCTGTCCATCTTTTCACTGACCTTCCTACATTCCTTGAACCTCTTGGCTTTTAGTTAAATGCTGCGTTTAGTAATCTTGTTATATTCATTCTTTCTTCATGTCTAAACCATTTATCTCTATATTTATTGATTTTATGACTCAATGGATATATGTTTAACTCTGTTATTTTATCTTCATTCTTTATCCGATCCAATCTTGTGCAGCCTTTTGTTCTTCTAAGGAATTTCATTTCTACGCTTTGTATTCTACTTTGTAATTTTTTGGAAAATTATATACCTTGAAGGGTCCTTCTCCTTAACTTGAAAAACTTTTAAACAACTGTTGAACAATATAAAAAAAGGTATTATAAGTTTAATTTTATGACAGATTCTAGAAAATAAATGGTAATATGACGAAACTGTGCATAAACTATATGTCTTCTTATTCTTCTTCATTTCATGACATAGACCTAGCGGTCTGTTACGGTCTGAATTCAACGTTTGAAGGGTCTGCCCAATGATCTCATGCCTGGTGGCTGGTAATTTAAGATTTGGCGTGGTATTCTGGTTTCTGCTCATTCTTCTTACGTGCGATCTCCAGTTGTTTCTGTATTCTTGCACATATACCATGATTGATTCTGTTTGTAATGCTTTGAGAATCTCAGAATTCCTTTTATGGTCTGTTCTTGAGTAACCTGCAGTACGTCTCATAAATTTCATTTCTGCCGCAGTTAGTCCTGCGAATTGTCCAGGCCTCACTGCCGTAACATAATATGGGTCTGGACGGTGTTTTATAAATTCTAGTTCGTGTGTGTTACTGTACTGTGTTTGGCTTAAAAATATTATTTATAATTCATGTTACTCTGTTAAATTTTATAATTTTTTGACTAAAATCTTTTTCCTCTTCATATGTAACTTGGTATCCGTGGTAGTTAAATGTGTTAGTTTGTTCTAATATTTTATTATTAATAATAATTTTGCTGCGAACTGGGTCTTTTCCTAGGAAAACCATGACTTTAGATTTTTCTAAACTATATAAGTAAAAGTAAAAGTGATCCCACTACAGGCCTCAGGAGGCCCTTGGGGTAGTAGGAGGTTAAGGCTCCCACTTTTTTGACAATCGGCACTTGATGTCAGCCGGGTTGTCAGCCCTGCGTGACGGCCGCCTTTACCCCCAGAACAAGCGTCCGGTACTCATTTACGTTAGAGGCTGAGTCGACCCCAGGGCCATAGTGCCGCCAGAAGGTTTGGGTCAGTTTAAAAATCCTGACCCCACCGGGGCTCGAACCCTCGACCTTCCGGCTTGTAGCGCAGTGCCTTAACCAGTACGCTACGGCGTGCCCCCTTTCTAAACTATATGTAGACTTCAAAAGGCATATGATTCATTAAAGAGGAGAGAAGTTACATAGTATCCTGCTGGAGTTTGGAATTCCTAAAAAAATAGACTTATTCATACTAAACAAAGCTAATATTTTCATAAGAGGATATTCGGGAACTATATGAGACCGAAAATTTCTTGAAATCTGTCAGAGTTGATAAAAATCCTGAAAAAAACTAACACAGGAAAATTGTCCTGACCGGAGATTGAACCTGGACCCTTGCGTCTGAGACAATGGATTTATCATAAGTAATGCCAGTGATTTCCAAATTATCGATGAATTCACGACTCACGAAGTGAGGAATGAATTTATCTAGATAATTTGAAAATCAAGAGTGGTATTTGTTAGGACTATTAACGAATGAAATTAAGCTCTTTACTCACAAATCATTATTTAAATATAGTTATTTTAATTTTTTTTTCCAAATGCCCCAGGTTTGTCTTTTCAACATTCCTGATTTCTCTCCTGACATGGCTTATTTGTAACCCACTTCTGAGGTTAGGGTGCCTGGAAGGCGGGGTTACGTTGCCCCGATGATATGATGGATGATGATGGGGCGCCAGGAGAGTTCCTAATCCTAACCTAAGATGAATATGAATGATGATGATGATTGCGATGGCCATATGATTTCGGGGACCGTTTGGGCCTTAACGTTTTCCTGACATTTGCCTTACAGGTGAGGAAGAACCCCGATAAAAACCTCACCCAGAAAAACTGTCCCGCCCGACCGGGGATCGAACCCGGGCCCGCTGCGTGACAAGGCAGCACGCTACCCCGAGACCACAGCGGTGGACATATTAATATATATATATATATATATATATATATAATGTAAACGGCGATGTTTGAAAACAAATGAGAAACGACATGTTTCGTTTGTTCGTCACTGCAAACAGATCATATTTGTTGCCAAATAGAATCTCAATATTGTAAGAATGAACCCTAGTGGAGAAAAAATTAAACATATCATTGCAGGTTATTAATTAATTTCTCATGTCTTATGATGTAAATATGTCAATTATATTTTTATGCAACGTTAATTTCTTGGAAATAATAGTTTAATAAAGCGCAAACAGTGGTTTCTTTTTTTATGGCATAAACAATTATTACGAATGTTTTTTCTATTATATCTCGCAAGCAGAATCTGGTTACATTCATGCAGTATATATACACAATCTGGGAGTCACTTTTTGAAATGAAAGTGATATAATGAAAATGATAAAATCGAGGTGAAAAAGACTGCGATTAGTTGTAAATCAAAATTCATTGAAATGTGATTGGTCATTGACTATCATTTGGGGTATGAGTTAAATATTCATTAGATGACAGCGGTGGAAAATTTAATAGGATGTTAAAATATTTCCATTTTCATCTTAAGTTTATAAATGAATCTGTATGTAAACTCATTCATTACAAAGATAAGATCCTTCTAAATTATAAATTAGGCATACAACTAGGTGATGACGTTAATTCAAAGATTCAACAAATGTTTGTTAATATTTATTCACTTTCTTAATAAGAACTGTGGTGACATTAAATAAATATATCACAAAATATATTAAGTAATAAAGCTTTTTGACACCCATTTAAATATCAGAAACAATAGAACACACGTATATTTTATTCTTGAAAGTTACAGTTTTTTCGTTGCTGTTTGCTGATGATCAGCTACTAATTTCAGAAGATTACGAAGACTTAGAGTAAATGACAATAATACTGATAAATTTAGTCAAAACAAAGTATATGATAAAAGGAGAAGAATAAAAAAATCTGGTTTCATAAGACGGACATGAACAAATAAAATCACGTAACTAATATGAATACTTGGGTACACAAATTTGTGCAGATGGAAGTCTTAATGTTGAAATTAGTGAGAGGATAAATAATGGCAAATCTGCGCTATAAAATTAAGTGGTGTCTTATGGGATCAGAATATAAGTTATAAAACTTATTTTTCTTTCTTTCCAGGATTAGGTCAATGTGAGCTGTTCCAGTCTCAAGTCCATCGTTTCCTTGCCCGTCCCAAAGATCTTTTCCTATGTGGTTTGTAGGTGGTGATCTTTTTGGGTAATCTTGTATTGTCCATTCTGTTTTAAAACTAAAACAAATATTTTAATACAATAATGAGGAATAAAATGATGTGCAGTGCAGAAACATGGGGATTAACATCTTGAACAATGAGTCAGAAATTGATATTTGGAGGCGTTTAGCTAGAATTTCTAGAAGAGATAAAAAAGGAGCAATGTAATTAAACAAAAGATGAATGCTCGAAGTTCAGTAGTGAATTTCATTCAAATACAAACAATCAAAATACTGTGGTCATGTAAAAAGAATGACAGATGTAATATTCCCAAGAAAAATACAGGAATGAGTACCATTTGATAGAACAAAGAAGAGGACGGCCATATATAATGTGGATTGATGGTGTTTCGAGCAGCATTGAGGGAAACAGGATTGGACGATGGAGATTGAAATGACAGAGAGATATGGAAGAGAAAGCAGTAAGTTAATTCGGTGCAAGAAGACGTTATGAAACATTGTGAAACCTGCTAAATAAATAAATTTATATTCTGTAAACTGGAAAATTGGACCATAATTTAGACTTGCTGAAGAATTTATAGTTTTTAATCATCATAAGTGGGGGCACGCCGTAGCGTAGTGGTTAAGGCACTGAGCTACAAGCCGGAGGGTCGAGGGTTCAAGTCCCGTTGGGTGTCAGGATTTTTAAACTGACCCAAACCCTCTGGCGGCACTATGGCCCTGGGGTCGACTCAGCCTCTAACGGAAATGAGTACCAGACGCTTGTCCTGGGGTAAAGGCGGCCGTCACGCAGGGCTGACAACCTGGCTGACATCAAGTGCCGATTGTCTAGAAAAAGTGGGAGCCTTAACCTCCTACTACCCCAAAGGCCTCCTGAGGCCTGTTGTGGGATCACTTTACCTAATCATCATAAGTAATGTCACGAATGATTTCCAAATCATCGATAAATTCAGGATTTGGAAATCAAGAATAACATTTGTTAGGACTATTTAACGTATAAAATTAAGCTGTTTATTCAAAAATCGTTATTTAAATATAGTTACCGGTATTTACAACATTTATATATTTCATGTAAACAGCGATGTATAAAACAAAATTATAAATATGAGGTTATGTTTATTCACAGCAACTTGATCATATTATTTATTGCCAAATAGGATCGCAATATTGTAAGAATGTACCCTAGTGGAGAAATAATGAAACACATCAAACTGTATATTATAACCAATATTATAGGTTATTAATTTATTTTTTTAGTAAACAACTCAGTAAAATACAGGAATCTGTTCATTATTTGCTATATTTAATGTATTTGTTGGAGAATGAGTCACTGCAAAATAATGCTGTGACCTGTTCAGAATATTAAAACGGAGGAGCTTTCCTTATCACAGAACAGGAGTTCATAAAGAGAAATCGATAAAGAGCGAGATCAAACACGACTGTCATTGGTTGTAAAACAAAATTCATTGAAAAGTGATTGGTCATTGACTACCATTTGGGGCATGAGTTAAACAATCAAAAGAAATATATATTCTCTAAAGCGGAAAATTGGACCATAATTTTGACTTGCTGATGAATTTGCTTAGTTTTCAATTAACAAAAGAAATACGAATACCGTAAAGCGGAAAATTGGACCATAATTTTGACTTTGTGAAGAATTCACTTAGTTTTCGCAGTTCCTGTATGAGGGACTTTTTAATAATTTCTAGGAGTGTAGTAGAATCTCTGGAGACTAAGCTAGGAGGACTGTTCACCTGGGAACGCAATAAATTGAGCATGTAACTGCTATTGCATATGTCATGAAGATGTTAACCAAACACTTGACACAGTCTTGGGACTCAAGTACTGAAAATAAATACTTGTTTCAGCAAACAATTGTCACACGAGTAACTGCATATAAATATTATAACACTTCCATCTTACGCTGTGTTTTACTACGACATTTGTTCTAACGGTTAAGGAATGATAAACTATTTGAAGACAAAATGTTTTTACATGTGAATTTGTGTTAGTCGCTGAATTTCGAGATTTTAATTTGAAAAAAAATGCATTTATAAGTAGGCTACAATAAAATAATGGTTAATAAAAACGTTGTGTGAGGATTGAAATAAAACATGCGATTCAATTATAAATGAGTTCATCAAGAAGAATCTGCGTAAACTAAGCAAATTCTTGAGGTAGTTCAATTTATAGACTAATTCTGCTGATTTATGGAAAATATATATGAAGCGCTGAGGACAGTGACACGAGAAGCCACATTCTGTTAAGAAATGTCATTTATTACAATGGTAGCAAATAAATGTATTGGAACATCCATAAAATCATTTGTAAGTGCATCAGTGATGAGTTAAAACATACAGACACACAATGTATTAACAACAATACTGCCCAATTAGTATTTATAATGTTTTGAAACATTAAATTCCTTATATCTCAGAAAAAACAATATGTGGCTTATCATATTTTGCCCTAAGCTCTTCATATATATATATATATGGAATTCCCTTCCGCCCTATGTCAGAGACTGTCAAACTATAACATCCTTCAAAAACAAACTAAAGAATTATTTAATAACAAACTAACTTATACACCTCACTGATAGTATTCTTTTAACAATTAGTAAATTTAATCATTTATGAAAATAATATTAAGATTAACAAATATTCTCTTTTGTTTTATTTTAACTATTGTATAATCGTAAAATTAGTTTTCTATATCTCATTATTTTTCTTTGTTTTCATATACATTACACAGGGACAATTTAATATGTCTTGCTTATATACATTTTATTATTAGTTTTAGTCTTAATTTTAACTAACATTAACTAGTTGCATTATAGATCGTAATATAATAGATATTATTATTTTTTTAAATATTAGAGTTAATTGAAATTGTTATAATCCGATGTAATATATGTTTGTCCTGGTGAGTGGAAGAGAAGGCCACATGGTCTTAACTCCACCAGGCTAAATAAATCTAATCTAATATATAGAACTGGAGAGCTTCAAATACTTGGGTTGTATTATCAGTAGTAACATGAACTGCGGTCAAGATGTAAAGCAGAGGATAGCAATGGCAAAATAAGCTTTTAACAATAAGAGAAGCATTTTCTGCCTACGTATGGCAAAATAATTACGGAAGAGGCTAGTGAAGTGCTTCGTGTGGAGTGTAGCATTGTACGGTTCAGATACTTGGACATTACGACGGAATGAGGAAAAGTGACGGGTATGAAACCAGATCTTCATAAATGGTAATATAAACTTTACATCATGCAACGACGCGCCAAATGTTCACGCTCTTAGATAGCTGATGCATAACTGTCAAACAAGGAAAAAAACTTGTAATATCCAATATTTGTAGTTTGGTGTTACAATAAAAGATTGTCTTAAACTTTAAAGGTATTTTTCTCGAAACTAACACAATAACGCATAGCCGGTTGATACATAACATCGTCCAAGTATGATAAAAATTCACTAAATCATATTAATATTTTAAGGTGACGCAATATTAATCTAAATTATAGAAGTGTCTCGAAAACGTAATGTACTCAAATAACAAAAGTGGGATTTCTAAGACTTTAATAATTCGTGAAAATTGCTGCATACTTACGAATACTATAGTTTTCAATTACTATCAGCGAATATGTTATCAACGATAAGCTATTACGTAAATATACAATTAATTAAAATCAATGCCATAAAGTTAATTTGAATGGGTGGCACTTCATGTGAAGTGTTGGTAAAAACCTCAGCAATATCTGAGAAGATGTTTCCGTAAGATTACGTAACGGTACTTTGAAGTGTTTTGTTTCTTGTTGAATTCATACTATGTTATCTCTAACTCACTGGCACTATCGAACCCGTAGGTTCATGACCGCGTTGACATAAGCTTTCTATACAATACTACCTTGAGCTAATCTTATCCAATCATACCTTGCACAATCAACTTCCCTAAAATCATGGTTAATGCTATTCTCCTATCTCATTCTTGGTCTATCAACTTGGCCTTTTTCCTTCTGGTTTTCCTATAAGGAGTTTCCAGGCCACTCTTTTATTGTCCATTCGTTCCACGACCTATCCATCGCACACTACGAGACTTAACTGTTGTTGTTATTATATCTGATTTCCTAAACAGATAATGTAGCTCACTGTTATGTAGTCTTCTACATTCTTCTGTCTGTTCATCTATCTTTAGTCCAAAACGTTCCCTAAGAACTTTTTTCTCAAATACTCGTAATCTTTTTTTCCTCGCTTAAAGTAATTTTCAGTTTAACATTTTTTAGTGCAAAATTAAAATTTTACAAAATTATGGCAGTGCCTGTCTGAACATATGCAAGTGAGAATGGACTCTTAACCGTTCAGACAGAAGAAACATAGAAACTGCGGAAATCAAGTTCTTACGTTCAGTAGCAATTTTGGACAGAAAAATAAATGAAGATATTAGAAAATATATAAATATTTTTAATTTACCAAATATAATTGACAATATGAGAAACAACTGGTATGAACATGTTAAAAGAATGACTACAGATAGAATTCCTCAGCTGTTATTAAAGTACAAACCAATGGGACACAGAAGTGTTGGACGCCCATTTACTACTGTAGATGGGAAGATTCATTAAATCCCACTTGATGTGAAAACAGGTTAAAAGACCTAATTTTATGAAGTAGAAGAAGAAGAAGACATTTTTAGAGAAGTTGCGAATACAATAGTCATTGTGATACATAATTGCATGCATTTCCAAAAATTGAGCCTTTGTTTTATTTTTTTGTGCATCTCATTCCGATTTGTAATTATTTTTGTTCCTAGGTATTTGAATTCTCCCACTTCTTCGAAATTTCCCTCATTTGTCATTAACTGTCCATATTCATTATATAATGTTCCTCTATGTGTGACCATACACTTTGTTTTATTGATATTTACTTCCAGTCCAAATTTCTTAGTGTTACTCTATTATTATAAATTTGGATGTTATTAAAAAGGAAACAGTCAAACCAAACATTCTAACAAAAATATTACGGTTAAAAACAGGCACAGAAATCAAAACCAGAAATCAGCATTGGCAACCCACTGTACAAAGCATGTGGACGTCCTTGCTTGAGTAGAGCGGAAATGAGGCTGGACGCGGCTCGGGAAGGATGTCAGGGTTATCCAATCCACCAAGTCGTGAATTGTATTATTTCCCTATACAGAGATTTGGCTCTGGATTTTAGTGCCTTGCAGTTAAAAGCTGCACATATTTTTTTTATACACAGCCTTGTTACAACACAATGATTCTCTGGGAGAAATTTCAAGGTAGATTTCGGCAAGCAATTGTTCCTATCTAAATAAGTTTAATGTGATATGGATTATTGTGCTGGTCAAATGTTATTTGGAACTGTTTGGGCCTCAAATTTTCCTATCATTTGTATTATAGATTAGGAAACACAACGAAAAGAACATAACCTAGCAAACGTGTCCCATCTGAGATCGAAATCGGACCCGTTGTATTTGAGACCACGATAGTGAAAAAAAAAATAAATAAAATAAATAAATAAATAAATAAATAATAATTTATACATAAGTTTCACATTTGCGGTATTTTATCTGAAAATAGCTAATTTTTGGAGCAGCATTTAAGTATTTCAGGATAACCGAGTTGGCAACTCTGTTAACTCTCAATAGCTTGGTAAGTGGTAGACTAAATTACCATTGTCGCGAAATAAAAGACGGTGGTAAACGAAAATGTTACAGCGATGACACTCTATGGGTGTGTGTGTGTGTGCGTTCTAATGCCACCCACTGCACTGTTCGTGCTTCGGGTTCCGCGCTGGGAGGATAGATGGCGTTAATGTGATCTATTTTTTAATTTACTCACCACTTCGTTAGACCACTTTACATATATTATACATTATTGTATTGTGTACAGAGGTGGGTGTAGGATGAATGTATTTTATGTGTTTATGTAATGTAAATGATGAAGAGAAGGTAGAAGGTTAAACCCGATGCCGGCATGTAAACCTACGTCTGTCAAAAAGCACCAAGGCGGCCTATCAACAGCACCACATGCCTTCTCGAGCAATTCTACTGCGGAGAGATTTGGAATTTAATGCAAAAATATGATACACGATCTAGCGATTAAAAATTATACACTAATGTCCTAATCTGACCCCAAGATTGAAAACTTTCAATTAAATTAATTGTATTTAATGAATAATTAGTAAATAGATGTGGAAAACGAAAAAATATAAGCAGCCAAGATGAGATTCCTAAGAAGTAGTAATAGGACTTTATTAGACTAAAAGTAAGATACATACAATGTTATTTACGAATATGGGTCGCACAGACAGTAAGCCGTACGTGCTGTTGACAGTCCGTTACAATAAAGTAATATTTGGTAATAGTATAAAGAAAAACAAAAAAGAAAAAACAAAATATTACAATTACATAAAGAAAACACAATAATATTACAATTACATAATAATTCCTAAGAAAAATAGCAGGTACAAATTAGGAAATGGAAAAAGGAATGAATAATCAGAAAAGAACTTGGAATATTTAATATTGGACAAAGAATTATAGATAGAAAGAAAGATTGATATGCACATTTACAATGGAAGTAACAGTTAGACAGGCATATGAATTTGGACTTACAGATTGTAGGACGTCCGAGGAGAACATGGATAGATGATTTGATTCCTGTATGAGCGGAATGGATCAAAAGATCCACCATGACGAAAAAGAAGGAGAAGAAAATTAATAATTGCACTTCTCAACCAAAACAAGAATATATAAAGCAGTGATACGTCCAATATTGACTTTGCCTCGGAAACTAGAGCAGATTCTTGAATGCAGGCTTTCACGGCCGGTAATCATAATGTTAAGAGATTTGGTCTATGTGGCCGTGGTCCATTAATGGTGTTCCTACCAGAAGTTTCTCCCTCAACTGCGGAGGGCATCTTCAGTAGCGAGTACTTCTAGGTGTTGTTCCCTGGTTTGGTAGAAACACCAGTAAATGGACCACGGCCACATAGCTCGAAATCTCTTAGCTTTAAGAGCAGCTACTATTAAAATAAAACAAACTTCAGAAACAAATGAAATGAATATTCTGAGGAAGATTGTACTTAAATCAAGGAAAGATCAAATTAGAAAAGAACAAGTAAGAAGGCAGCTGAATATTCTGGCAAATATGTGAATGAGTGGGAAAAAAAGAAGATTTAAATGGAATCAACATTATATCTCGCATGACACCAGATAGACTTGTACGAATAGCAAGAGATAAGTCTCCAGAGGATAGGAGAAGGACACCTGGAAGACAAAAAAAAAAAAAAAAAAGAGATGGAGGGACCTTTAATTCTGGATGGAACAGATCATGGACCTAAAACAAAGAGAATAAGAATAAACTTTTCAATCCCGCCGGGTATCGAACCTGAGCCCGCTAGTCAGGAAGGCGACATGCTACACCGTGAGTCAACATGGTGGATACAGCGCTAATATTTTCTGTTGAAGTATTGCATTGTTGATACCAGGTTATGTGGGTGTCTTTGGAGTTGGCCATTGTTTGAAGGCTTTATTGATGGAAAGTGATGATTGTTTTTGTTAAAGGGAAGCAATATGGTGCTCAGTAAACACAGCTTGACGGCGGGTATCAATAATTTCGCAGTGATTAACATGACTCCAGCATCAATGTTATGACATGGCAGCACTGCCAACCGCAAAAACATAAAACATTTATCAAGCGTAGTTCCTTGTTGGTTCCACCCACGCCCCCTGTTACTATATTGATCAGGTTACCATGTCTATCAACATCCGATACCTTCTTTCATTGTAAAAACGATCTAAGTGATTCTTTATTAACTCAATAGCCCCAGTTTTGATTTTTCAACATTTTTTTAAAAATTACTAGAGTAACTAACTCTAACAAGACCCTCCGGTCAGTTAGATTAGGACTGGACTCATCCAATATCATGAGGAATTTGGGTATCTACAATAAGTAGTTTATTCATTTCTTTATTTAGCCTGGTTGGTGTCCTATGGAACAGACATATAACCAGGAAAAATAATTTACAAATATATAATTCAATTGTAAAAATTGTTATATATAGAGATGAAGCATGGACATTGAACAGAATCTTTTTTTATTCAATTTTTTTTTAATTTTTTTATTCCAGGTTGTCATTTCGACATTTCTGGTGTTCTCTCCTGGCATTGGCATAATTGTAACTCACTTCTGAATTTGGGTCGCCTAGAAGAAGCAGTTACGTTACTCTGATGATATATGATAGGTGATAAATGATAATGAAGCACCAGGAGAGTTCTTAACCTAAACTTAACCTAAATTCCAGACCATGTGTAACCACAGGAATAATTCCGTTTAAGGAAAAATTCCTATGGTTTGACCGGGAATTGAACCCGGGTCCTCATGAACAGTAGTCAGAAACGCTGACCACTAGCCCAGGAGGCTGGTCATCAACAAAAACTTATGTCGATGAAAATTGATTTCTTGAGGAGTGTAGCATGATATTCAAATTTGGAGGGAAGAAGGTCATACGAAAAAAAATTATATTAAATATTCAATAGCCTGTCCACCGCTGTGGTCTTGAGGTAGGATGCTGCCTTGTCACGCAGCGGGCCTGGGTTCGATTCCCGGTCAGGACAAGCTTATTGAGTGAGGACTTTTTTCGGGGTTTAACCTCGCCTATAAGACAAAGGTCAGGAAGCTTTGAGCTCCAAACGGTCCCCGAACATCATCTGGCCATCCGTTGGTGTGGAAAGCAATTGGAAGCTACTACACCTATAATTCCATAGTAATGCTGCAAACCATAGCATGAACATGCTATGATTGCAGTGAAAGACCTGCCCTAGGGCAGACCACTATAGAATGGAATAGACGAATACTGTATAATATATATGGTATGTATGGGCATGTACGACGAATGCAAGAAAAAGGTTATCCAGAAAATCATTGGAATGGTGTCCACCCGGAAGTATAATGAAAGGACGACCTCGAAACTCATGGATGCAAGAAATAAGAACTGGAATGAGAACAAGAGGCTGAAGGACATCGACTGGATGGATACGGATTTGTGGAGAAGGAAAATTATACTTTAGGCACAGAAATATGTGTAAATATTAAAAATATGTGTATGCAGTAAATAAAAAAAAATCCTGGTGGAGTTAAGGCAATGTAGCCTTCTTTTCCACTCATCAGTACAAACATGTTATATTCAAATACAAAAGTCACAATAATATTATATACTAAACGATTATTTGGCCAAACTGAACAATCATTCAAATAAGATTTAATAACACAGCATAACAGCGAATATGATGATAATAATATTATAGGCCTACCATATGTTGATATTCCAGGGACTGGCAGTAGTCCGTGAGTCAGTACTCAATCTGGTTTATCAGTTGCTATCAAGTTATGTTGGCTAGACTGAAGGAAAAATATAACTAACTAACAAACTCAGTGGCTCTATCGAATCCGTAGGTTTATGTCCGCGCGAACATAAGCTCTACATACATCTCTATCCTGAACTAATGTTCCGCGTTAATGTCTCTAGCTCCCAGCTATTATATAAAGTCCTAACATTCCATGTTCCTAGGAATATGCCCCTGTGTTTGAGCCCTTTAGCATGGATTCTCTGAAATAGTCCTCGCCCGGAGAACCGAATGGGGGATTATTTTACCTCCGGATAATTTTACCCGAGTTCGACAAGGGTGTACATTATCACTTACATTGTTTAATATATATTTTGACGAGGTTATACGAAAATGGAAATAGGAATACAAATTAATAAGGGAATGTATATGAATATTTTAATGTTACAGGCGATCTGGTAATTATACAGAAGTCAGAGAATGATTTACAAAGATCCATTTATATGTTGAATCAATTAGGACTCTATTATAATCTCAAAGTCTCAACTACAAAAACTAAAATTATGGCTATTCAGGGCAAAGTGCCAGTCAGAGCAAAAATAGTAATCAATAATGAAATAATAGAACAGATAGCACACTTTAACTGTCTTGGTTCAGATATAGCATATACCTATGATTGGGATATACATAATAAAACCTATATCAAATGATGTGTGGCACCATAAGAAGAACCCTCCGAAAGACTCGAAGAGAAACTCAGCTCAGGTTTTATAAAATTATGGCTGTTACTGTTCTTTTATATGGATCTGAATCTTGGGCACTTACAAAAAAAAGATATCTTACACATTCAAGCCACTGAAATGAAATTTTTGAGATCCGTAAAAGGATGTACACGCATTGATAGATTACACAATGAATCAATAAGAAATGAACTGGAGATATTTTCAATAGTCGATAAATTAGAAGATCACAAATACCGATGGAAAGAACATTTAGAGAGAATGCACAATACAAGATTACCCGAAAAGATCAACATCTACAAACCACATGGAAAAATATCTTTGGGACGGCCAAGGAAACATGGACTCGAGACCGGAACAGGTCGCATTGACCTAATCCTTGGAAAGGAAGAAGGAGAAGATAATTTTACCCCTGTGGAGCCCAGGTCCGCGGTTCTTGACGGTTGTATTTTTACGGTGAAAGATTGACAGTCTTTCGACCAAGGTACTTTTTTCGTCTGGCCTATCGCCTTCGATCTGTCCGGCTAGTTATAATAATTATCACGCGGTCATCAGCTGTTGTGTATGTCTATTGTCAGTGTCTACTATATTTATATTGGAGTTGCCCAAGACGCTAACGTGTTACTACAGTATATCACTGTATTCGTGCGTTTTGTAAAGTTGATTCTATTTCGTGGCTTTAAGTTGAGAAGATGATCTAGGGCGCATGGAGAACTCGTCTTACTGACCATATGTCCCCTCTTTATTGGCTAAATAATAGTCCACTTTTGAAAATGGGACATGTGATTGTAAGAGTGGTAGGCCAAGGGCCTTGTAGGCCCATAACGCCGTGAGTTTAGTTTTTGGAGTTCTTAATTGTAGGAATTCAAATCTCACCGTCGGTATCGAAACCGAGGTTCATGGCCGAGCGGATATAAACTCTCCATAATTCCCTATCCAAAGCTAATATATTCTAATTATTTCCTGTACAATTCACTTCCCTCAGATCAAAGTTAATATTATTCTCCCAACTCATTCTTGGCCTACCAGCTAAGAGCGTTCCCTCTGGCTTTCTTATATTATGTTCTCATGTTCCTCTTTCATTCCCCATCTGAGCCACATGGCCTGACCATCCCATTTCTATGAGATTAGACTGTTCTTATTGATTTTTTATTGGTGTTCGCCACTTAGTTTGTTATATCATTACTGTTGTTATTATTATTATTATTATTATTATTATTATTATTATTATTATTATTATTACATTCAACCCAAAGTGATTTGTCGTCAGAGATTCTTGTCTAAAGCATCTTCTTCTCTCAAATCTCTAGCTTACATACTTCTCTTCACTCCATCTATCCAACGCAACGTTCTCTAGGTCTGCCTCTTCCACTTCTTCCATTAGCTTTGCAATTAAATATCTTCTTTGGTGTTCTCTCTTCTTCTTTTCTTATGAGGTCTCCATGCCATTTTAAACATATTTCTTCTATTTTTTCAATTTTTTTTTTCAACTTGCATAATTTCCCTTATTGTGCTGTTTCTGACGTAATGCCTTCTTGAAATTCTTGTCGATCGCCTCCAAAAATCTATTTCTACTGCTAATAGCTTGTTGGCTTGTTTTTCTGCTTATTGTCCAGGTTTGGGACCCATATAATAAAATGCTTTGTAACAGAATTTGAAATATATATTTTTATTCGTTCTGTATATTATATTTTTATTGCAAAGCAATGAGTTCAACATACCAATTATTATTATTATTATTATTTATTATTATTATTATTATTATTAACTTATAAAATGTTATATGTATATGAAATGTACGTCCAGTTTTTAATGTATTTATTTTTATTTTATTGCAATATTAGGCCTAGTATACTTTATGTAGTAAATATATAATCGTACATTTGTAAATCCATTGCACTAGTCTGCCATATTAGAATGAAAAATGAAAGGTTAGAAGTTTTGATTGGCATATATTTACAGTATAAAACCACATATCGTTTTAAGTTAATATTGAATCAATCTTCATCTGGATTTGACGTCATTTTTCCATCTGAAAGCATGACATTTACAGCTAATGTCAAATGCGACATGATAACTTCACACTGTCAACTCTTGTAAAAATAATTTTCTGTTCGTTCCATAAATTCATTTTATTATAAAAAAAGGAAGACATAGACCGCCTCTAACTCATGATTCTAGAAGCGTAACTTGATTTCATACACGAGACAGGAGAATCCATCTCTTTCCTTTTTATGGACGACATTGCAATTTCTCTTCTTGCTTCAGCTAGTTTTGCCCAGAGGGGTTGAAGGGTTTTTGTTCTTTTTGTTATTATCTTCAGAAAATTTCAAAAATAAAAATGAAGAAGACAGAGATTGAAAGAGAAGAGAACAAAAGTGGTTTTAGAAAGTGAAGAATTTCTTCTTTTGATCACTTTAACTTCGTTTCTAGTTTACTTTCATTTCCAGTAGTCTTTCTTTTTTTCATGATTTTACCTAGGGTTAGTCTTGATGTGTCTTTGAGACTGGTGTTAAAAGCAAGATCAATTGGATAAGAGTTCTCACAATTTGTAATGTAAGATTTAAAGCTTTCGCGGCGTTGGTTAAGAAAGTTCAGAATTTTGTATACAAAAATGAGTGTGAGTCTGTTTGTCTGTCCTCTATGGACTTCAAAACTACTTGGCCAATTTGAATGGGAGTTTCACCATCATTTACATAAGTTTTCTCTGTCAAAGAACGTATATAACATATTACCGTACGTACTATAGGGCCGGAGCTAAACGAAAGCGTATCAGTGCACTAAAAAAAAAGTAGCTTCTTGGATAATTAAATGGCTTACGCTGCCTAAACCATAACAAATACGCCAATTTAATGTACATAGAATTGAATATTTCAATAAATTCTACAAAAAAAGTCAGTGACAGCATATGTCTATCTTTTATGGATAACTCACAATAAGCATTTTTGTATTTCAGCTCATTTATGCCAAGTAGATCGAGATAGGTAGATTCCCTTGACAACGGCATGTAATCAGCAAGAGGTATCTAAAAATAATTACGATATAAATTTTCAATTTTTTTCTTTTTACTTATTCAACCAAACATAAAAACGCCTTTAATTTATTTAGGCGCAGCAGCCCACGCCGGATATTAGCTGGTGTTAAAATAAAAACTAAACTCTATTATTCCTTCGTATCTTATATGAAACATGATGTCTTTAATACTTTTTTTAAATTTGTTTAAAAAATGACAAGAAAGTAATATTAAGAATAGAATAAAATAAAGGTAGAGCAATAACTGCAATTATGAATAGAGCCTTATGGAACAGACATATAACCAGAAAAAAATAAGTTACAAATATATAATTCAATAGTGAGAAGTACTGTCACATATGGAGCTGAAGTTTGGAAATTGAACAAAACTTAGAACAAAAACGTATGTCAATGGGAATGGATTTCTTGGAGAGAGCAGCAAGATGTTCAAAATTAGAAAAAAATAAGAAATATTGTCATACGAGAAAAAATGAATATTAGATATTCAATAGTAGATAGTGTAAGATATAAGCAATTAAATTTATATGGGTACGTAGGACGAACGCAAGAATAAAGGTTACCCAGGAAAACATTGGAATGGCGTGGACCTGGAAGAAGAAGGAAAGGAAGACCTCGAAACTTATGGATGCAAGAAATAAGAACTGGAATAGAACAAGAGGACTGGGGGAATAGTGAACGGATAGAGACGAGTGGAGAAGAAAAATAAAATTTTAGGCACAGAAAGATCTGTAAACATTACAAATCTGTATACAGTATAAATAAATAAATACATCTCAAGATTACTGTGTATGGTTGTATTTAACTAAATTTATTTAGTTTTATTTTGGCGGCTTGATACTTTCTTTATCCTATATATTATCCTAGATATTTGAATTCGACATATACCCTCTGAGTCATACTCCAGCATGATCGGAACTTAAACAAAATTAGGGCCTACTCTCCTGATCAATAAGATTCCTTAAAAAAATAAACGTAGGTTCAAATTTGGGTATGCATGTTATTATGCATTACAGGGAATCTTGTCATACCAATTTCTCCCAATAAAGGAATTAAACTAAAAATATATCGTGATCATCATCATTCGGGTCTGTTACAGCTGACACTGTTTCCTGATTCCATTTTTCCATGTTTCACGATCATGTCGATCATTAACTTGTAAGTTTATGTCCTGCATGGCTGAATAAACACCATCACCCTAACGCTTCTTGGGCCTTCCTTTCTTCCATCTGCCTGGGGGAGTTGAGAACCATAAGACAATCAACTAAAAATTTTAATTCCAGTGGGGAACAGCAATAATTATGGTTGCTGATGTAAAATGTGCCCGAGTATCAACATCAGTCTTCCCCAATTTTTTCTACATGACCGTACCAAAGTAGCATCTTTGTCTCAATTGTGTCTATTATGGTTCCTTCGATTTCCATCATTTGTCATATCACTTTATTAGGCATGTGCGGTAGCTTAGAAATTCCGCAGTTCTACAGAAGTCCATCTCTGTGGCCCGCAGACGGTTTTCATTTCCTTTTGTTAATTCCCATACTTCAGAGACATATGAAGTGATTCTTTAAAAAATTGTTTTATATTTAAGTTCTTCTGTTTCTATTGTTACATGGTCATTTCACGAAATAGAATGTAGATATCTTATTGCCTGCTTTCCATGTTACATTTTATAGTTTATATCATTTCTGTTATCTGCCATGCCATTAAAAGGTACACTTAAGTAGACCTATTTGGATCTGTTACATGCCTTTATTATTCATTTATCTAAGTGTAAAGTATTGCTTCTCTCTCCAATCATTAAATTAAAATGAGTAATTACATATGAGCAATGCAGAATACGTTGGAATTTCAATTGTTTCAAAATGGTAAAATTTCTATAGAATTTCTTAAACATTGGAAAGCAAAGCATTTGAAAAGCGGAAAGAAACATTTTTAAAATACTTTCAAACACATTAGTAAAGGTACCCACATTAATCATTGAGGATATGGCGAAATTAACAGCAGAATTTACAGATGGTTCAACATGGAATCAAAATTTTGGTCATAATGAAATTGTATCAGCTAATAAAGATTGTCTATCGACTTCCTGGAAAAGAGTAAACGCCTAATTAGGAAGACCCATATATAATGTTTTGTTATAAATATATAAGGAGGAAGTTTCTAATTATTGCTACCATCGTATCTTGTATTGAGTCTTATTTCCCGCAAAATATTATGTTACTTAAGAACAATGTTTCTATCATATAAACGCAGTCATATGACGGTTAAATGCAGTACCATGGTTCCCCCAATAGACTGAGTCAGCGGGGTAACACCTCGTGCAAGCTTGTTTACAGTACAGTAGATAATTAGCTAGGAATTAGTATAGGCTCATATATATATATATATATATATATATATCCATCCATAGTAATTCTGCCCGAAGGCAGGTCTTTAACTGCAATCATAGCATTTTCATACTATGTTTTGCAGCTTTACTAGGGAATTATAGGTGTGGTAGCTTCCCGTTGCGTTCCACACCGGTGAAGGATGATGATGATGATGATAATGATAAGGATGATGATGATGGCCGAATGATTTTCGAGGACCGTTGGTCCCTAAGCTTCCTGACATTTGTCTTACAGGTGAGGAAAACTCCCGAAAAAGCCTCACCCAGAAAAACTGCCCCGACCACTGTGGTCTCGAGGTAGCGTGCTGCCTTGTCACGCAGCGGGCCCGGATTCGATCCCCTGTCGGGGCAGTTTTTCTGGGTGAGGTTTTTATCGGGGTTTTTCCTCACCTGTAAGACAATTGTCAGGAAAACTTTAAGGCCCGAACGGTCCCCGAAAATCATATGGTCATCATCATCATCATCCCTATCATCATCATCACCATCATCTTCCTTCACTAGTGTGGAAAGCAACGGGAAATTACCACACCTACAATTCCTAGTAAAGCTGCAAGCATAGGATGAAAATGCTATGATTGCAGTGAAGGACCTGCCTTCGGGCAGAATTACTATGGATATATATATTATAATGGGAATGGGCTTCAGGAGGTGATGATCATGTCATAAAAAGGAACAAACAAATTGATAACAACATATGTCCGGAAATGGTCTGTGAATCTGTAAGAAATCAATAGAACATAATTTTAAAATTCTATACAGGACTATTCAGAAAGAAGGAACATACTTCAAACATGTATTTCTTCGAAACTACAAAAAAAAAATGAAAACACAATTCCATCATTCCTGGAAAGAGAATAGTTTGAAGTTCCGATCACGGCTGCATTGGCGCTGTTGCTTGTCATTGTTGATTGTTTGTATCAAAATGGCGACACAACAGGACGTTGCATTGGAAAAAGGAGGAGCAGAAGATCAATTTCATCGCCGGTGGCCTCCCAGGTCGCCAGACCTAACCTCCTGTGATTTTATCTGTGGGGTTACGTAAAAGACCGTGTTTTTATCCCCCCTATGTCTGACACTCTTCAAAATTTGCGACAACGAATTGTTGAAGCTGTGTATTCGATAACTAGAGGCCAGCTGATTCGTGTGTGGCAAAAAAATGAGCCAATGCTTTGATATTTGTCGTGTAACACATGGTGCTCATATTGAATGCATAAAATAGTGAAATTTGAATTTTTCTCTTTCCAGGAACGTTGGAATTGTTTCAATTTTTTTGTAGTTTGTAAAAAATAAATGTTTGAAGTCTGTTCCTTCTTTCTGAATAGCCCGTATTATTAAAAGCAATATTTAGAATATATATTGAAATAGACTCAAAGCCAATAGGCAAGCAAGTAAGAGCAACATAAGAAGATTTAACATTTTCAAATACTGTTATTTTAACACAGTTCCAATAATGGATCATATTATAATATTATATTGATATTGTGAAAAGAAAAATTAATATCTGAACCAGGAATCGTACCGTGGACCTATTGTATTCCGTACAAGCGTGCAAGACCACTACACTATACGAGGCATGGTACAAACATTAACAATTCTTTCCACATATACATATATATAATTCTCGTTTCGTCCGCTGCCAGGTAGGTGTCACTACCATCACCAACGGCCGGCTTCGTTTAGAAGTATCTATATTTGAGAGTTTTACGCCGCCACTTTTATAAGCAGTAACGATGTAGTGTAGTGGTCTTGCAAGCTTGTACAGAATACAAGAGGTCCACGGTTCGATTCCTGGTTCAGACATTAATTTTTCTTTTCACAATATCATTATAATATTATAAGAAGATCGTCGAAAAAAAAGAGGAAACATGGTATAATCGAGATAGACGGAGATTTTTTTTTGTAAAACTCGTTCCTCAGAACAAGGAAACAAGACTAGTTGAAGGAAAAGAGTATTTTGATGCCGTACTATTTTTTAACTGGAGAAGGTACATGAAATCCGTTGTGGCAGAGTGTGGTATGGGTATACAGCTGGCTTTGCGTTTGATCTTATGAGCAAAAGTGTGGAATGACAACAGGTTGAGTTTTATAATGATGCGTGTGTCTGCTAGGCGCGCAATTTTTATGTGCAGCGTATTGATTCCTCAGTGGCTTGTGTTAACAAAGCATTTGATGTGGTCATGAGGCGGGGTCTTGTTAAATCATGCTCATAACACTATACTCGCTACTAAATAAAATGGAACAAAGCACTTTCACATTCTAGGTGTTCATCTATCTCTCTCTCTCTCTCTCTCTCTCTCTCTCTCTCTCTCTCTCTCTCTCTCTCTCTCTCCTCTCTCTCTCTCTCTCTCTCTCTCTCTCTCTTTCTCTCTCTCTAACTCTTTCTTTACTTTGTTAACTTCTGACTTTTTATATACTTTTATGTGTCCTACGTCTTCCGAGACTTACAAGGCACGATCATTGGGAAGAAGATTCTGAAAGAGAATGGCTATGAATAAGTCTAGTCTGTACCCGTTCATTCCCCATGTGCGGACGACTCTAGCTGTACCTCTACATCGAACCATCTCACTGTTCCTCATCCTTCTGGTTTCAGCTATTCGGCTTTGGAATTCCCTCCCCTCTTATACCAAGGACTGCCTGAATCAAAAACAGTTTTGAAAAAAGAAAGCTCACTACATATTTCCTTAGACAATATAATATATATAAATGTTCTAGGTATATTTTATTATTCTTTTATATTGTGCACTTTCTTTACCAAGCCAATTATTTAATCAAATTATGTTATTATTATTATTATTATTATTATTATTATTATTATTATTTTAATATTTTTTGCCCTTTCCTTGTGATCTGTATATTGTGCAGCCTATGCCTATTATGTATTGTTAACCAAGTTGTAGACAATTCATAATTGTTATTACATGTATAAATTAACACTGGGTGAAATACAAGAGAAGACCTTAGATCTTAACTCCATCAGATAAAAAAAAAAACATAAGTGTGCTCCCTAGAGGAACCAAACTAATTTAATAATATTTAATATTTTAATAGCAAGTAAGTCTCATAGACTGCGATGGGAGGACATGTGGCATGAATAAGAAATGAAAGAGGGCATGTAATTTTTTTGTAGAAAAACCGGATGGAAAACGCCCAGTTAATAGATTAAGAATGAGATGGGATTGAGGGAAATAGATTGTGCAGAAGATCATATCAAAACATTATCTCAGGATAGGGATGTATGGATAGCTTATATCTGCGTGGCCATGAACGTGCGAGTTCGATAATGCCAATGATTTAGTTAGTCAGCGTTTTAATAAATTTTAGAGTCAGCATACACAAAATTATTGAAAGAGTTAGGAAAATCCAAAAAAATTACATTCAGAAAATTTATATCCAAAAATACTATAAGGATAATGTCATGAATATTTTGAAATTCCTGGAATAAAGGGTTTGATTTGCAAGTTCATTGTTCAACCTAAAGAGGGAAGAGAAAGAAACATACAGAATCGCTAACCAAAAATGCAACATTCAGAAAGAACTGATGATAGAATGCAAGTATTCTGAAACGTGTTCTCAAGAATTCTGCTATTATGAGGTGAGATGCTTAGACTGACTGTAAAATATCTTAATTACACTTGTTTCCTACATCGGCCACTGTGGCCTAGCGTTTGTTCTTTGCTCCAGTTCCGAGGGTCGCGGGTACTAAAGACTAATATAGGCCTACAAGTTTTTGACAAAAACTGAACTGTGATCTTTTTAGCCGTCAGCGTTCAACTTCTTATGGGTAGTTTCTATATTTTCCTTTCATATTGCATTAGGTACATGGCAACTTATTTTTTATTATCAAAATATTGTTTACAATATCATATTTTTCTGTTTATTTTATGCCAACACCATCTATCATAGAATTGTCTTGTGTAAAAGTTTGTACAACAATCATGTCTGTTCTTCCTTCAACTCGCAGATAAATAGAAGTTTTTCATTGCAGTATGTGTTCCCTAACAAGGAATTGCGTCTCAACATTCCACAATGTCCCATGAAGTTCGGTTCATCAGGAAACCATTTGTTGTAACCAGCTTCTTCCAGTGTCTCGTCTATAACAAAGGAGCACACATTTCTCCTGTTAAGTATCATATATTACAAACTCCACTTTTTTTCAAAACATTTCATGAAATCTTATTTGAGTTTTGTATCTCAAGTCGAGATGCATAAGACATGTGTTTACATATGCATGCCAAACATTGACTATTGGTAAAAGCAATGAATTCGATCTACAATGTTTTGAAAGGAAAATACTGGCAGGAGTATACGGATCCATATATAATAATGGCGTCTGGCGAAAACGTTAAAATCATGAGTTGTTTGCTTGTACCGAAAGTGCTATTTCGGTACGAAACATCTGTGCTGTTATCCTCCCTTTTCAGTGAGATTAATGAACTATGCCAATTTCCTTTCTCTTTGTGTCTACTCCCACTCTCCTTCCTACCCTCCCTTTGCTCTGTTTGTACTGCGCAACTTCCCCTTCTACCTCGGAACTCTCAAATACGCCAAACAAGTAATAAACTGTATCATTCGATCATAGATTTTCTTTCGAACAGTTGGTTCACGTCTGGAGGACGCGAACTCCAGGAGAGCTGCATGTTTTGAGTTTGGTCCGGCAAGCCAGGGTAGGGTACCCTAGGCAGGACAAAAAGGTATGCATGAGTGTTTGAATGTATAAAAGATTGTTACTTTTGTTATTATTAATTATTGTTTTTCGTTAAACATTGGAATGATCAAATTTTGTTTATATTTAATATATTTTCACTTTTCAACTTCAGACGTACAATAGAAATATTAAATCTTATTTTAAGTAAACAAGAATGTTTAATTATTGTATTTGTTAAGCTATGCTACAGCTGTCTTATATGATTCCTGTTTACGAGCTTTCTCAAGGTTATAATAGCTCCTCTTTCCTGTCTAGCTTTCATGGTTGAAAATAATATACTGAGTTTAACAAGGAATCATAAATTACTACAGTGTGTTGAGGAATTATTATTAATTAATGTTTATGAATGTATATAGGAAAGATGAATCAATCTTTGCCTCTGATGGGCCCGGGCAAATAATTATAAATATCACTGATAGTTATGAGCTGGATGCTACCATGAGTGTTACTAAACAAATGAGTAAATCCTCTAAAGACAGTGCAAAAAGGTAGCAGATCTAAAACACGGCGCATGCTTTTATTTAAAGAAGTGAAAATCAGTAGGTTTATTAAGTTAACATGACTTCGATGTGCTGGGCATGTAAAGAGAAAGGATGATTTTGACATTTATAAGAGGATATGGTCGACACAACACGAAGGTAGTAGAAAGAGAGGAAGGCCAAGACTTCGTTGGAAGGATGAAGTGGGTGGAGACGTTAGTTCGGAGATTGGGGGAAGAAGCACTGGATCATGTTAATTGGAGGAAGCTCCTACAGGAGGCCAAGACTAACAGATGAGCTGATGTGACAAAGATGAATAAATACTATACAATTCACAATAATAACATTGTTTTGAGGAAAGCAATTTTACACTTTCTCACCACAAAGTGTAAATTTTCTGTGTGAAACTTATGCACAAAACGAGTTAGGACATCATGGATACAAAACATTTATAACATTTTTTAATGAGTTTGAAGAACCTGGTGGCTGGAAGTAAACATAAATTAAACTAAATATATGGTCACACATAAAAATACATTATATAATGAAAATGAACAATTAATGACAACATTTGAAAAAACTGGCTGAATTAAAATACCTAGGAACAATAATTATAAACAGGATAGAGGTGCAGAAAAAATTAAATAAAGGCTCAATTCTGGAGATGTCTGCTATTGTGCATTACAGGGACTGCCAGATATCTGGATGCGAAACATCGAATCTTCCTTTAAGGGAAGAGACAAGCTTAAGAGTGTTCGCGAATTAAGTTCCTAAGGAACGTTGTTTAATCAAATAAAGATGACCCGGACAGGCGAATGGAGAAGACTACATAAAGTTGGCTGCAATATCTTTATTGGAAAACATATGTAATAAGAACAATTAAGTCTCGTAGACTGCGATGAGCAGGGCACGTGGCACGAATGGGAAATGAAAGAGGGGCATGGAATCTCCTTGTAGGTAAATCAAAGAGTAGGTAGGTCTTGAATAAAGTGGGAGAATAACATTATTCATGATTTGAGGGAAATAAATTATACAGGCGATGATACGGCCATAAACCTACCGGTTCGATAGTGCCAGTGGTCAGTTAGAATAACGTGGTACTAAGCAAGGGATTTACTGTTATTTTTTATGTCTTGGACTCGCAATTTGACGGGCCGTCATAAGTTAAACCTCTCTTTGTGTAAGTTTGATGGAGCGGTATGTACACGCGCACAGTTTTGCCATGTAGTGAATGTTTTCTACATAGTTGGTCCGACCTACATTCTCTGTCGTGCTCATTTGAATCAGGCGCTCGCATGATCAGAACTTAAAAATTACGACTAGAGCACAGAAGTTGAGGAAAAATAATTTGTTTATCCTATGTCAGAAGTCGGGGTCCAACTATATATATATATATATACACACACACACACATTTTAGGGAAGTGGCTGAATTCAAATAGCTAGGAACAATAATTACAAATAGGAATGAGATGCACAAAGACATTAAAAATAGGCTCAATTCTGGAAATGCGTGCTATTATGTATTGCAGAGACTTTTGATGTCCCAACTCCTTTCAAAAAACGTTAAACTGAAAATATATAAAACTATTATTCTACCAGTTATATGGGTGCGAAACATGGATTCTTACTTTAGGGGAGGAAAGGAGATTACGAGTTTTTGAGAATAAAGTTCTTAGGAAAATGTTTGGACCAAAGAGAGATGAACAGACAGGTGAATAGAGAGGACTACATAACAATGAACTACATGGTCTTTATAGGAAGCCAGATATAATAAGAACAATTAAGTCTCGTAGACTGTGATGGGCAGGACATGTTACGCGTATGGGGAATGAAAGACGCGCATGGAAGCTTCTTGTAGGAAAGCCAGAGGGAAAACCCCCAGTTGGTAGACCAAGAATGAGGTGGGAAAATAACATTAACTGCGATTTGAGGGATGTAGATTATACAGAGAATGATTGGAAACCATTAGCTCAGGATAGGGAAGTATGGAGAGCTTATGTCCGCGCGGCCATAAACCTACGGGTTCGATAGTGTCCGTGAGTAAGTAAGAGTACATTTTGGGTCATTGTAGGCCAGAAAATAGCTAGTTTTATTTGTCCTTTTTCGACTTTTTTTTTGGCTTATTGGTCCTTTTTTTAGCCTTTTTTTTTTAGGTTTTAACAGTTTATTTTGCTCTTTACTCTCTTTCGACTATGCTTATACCATTTGTATAATTCAAGAATGCGCAGAGTCTAGTCTCAATTCCAACTTCTTTTAAAAACACTATCTAGTTTTACTTTGCTTTTCACATTCCAAACACTTTTGTTTCTCGAGAAAACTATTGAACCCACACAAAAATCCCGTTATTTTAAAACCTCCTACCAACTGACCTTCTGAACTATTGTATTTCAACTTCAGATTTTCTAAGAAGTTAACACTTTTTGAAAATTACCTCGACCAGAGGATGAAGGCAGCGAGGTCATCTTTATCCATTCGTTAGCCAGTGCAACACTTTTTACGCGCTTTTCCAGTTTTTTGATTTTTAAAATATATCTTTAGGTCCTTTTTAAATGTCTTTTATAGGCATTTTATAGGTCCTCAACTCCCGAGCCCTACTTATAACTAACTCTCCAGCGGATCAATCAATTTCTATGTCTAAGAAATTAAACATAGGCTCAATTCTGGAAATGCACGCTATTGTGCATTACAGGGACTCTTGCCATCCCAAATTCTCTAAAAAATGCATAAACTAAACATATATTAAAACTAGCCAATACCCGGTGGTGCGTTACTACGCCTAAATAAATTAAATATTAAGTATACATTAAATTATATGGTACACATTACTACGAACCAAACATGGCGATTGCTAGAGTCAATTAATTTAGAATTTCAGGTAAACTCCCACTTTTAATGGTCAGATTTCGCTTTTTTTTTTGGTATTACCTGCCACAGTTTATTTGAATAGGATATATTGAGTTTCGTTGTGAAAAATCGAAAATTGCTACGGTTAGAGCAATTTTTTAATTTTCTTTTCATGTGAACTCCTAAATCTAATGTTTTTTTTTACATAATAGATAGTGGATAAATACTCTCTGTGCCTGAAAATCTGTAGGTACAAATTTTCAAGAAGATTGATTCATCATCCGTCCATAGTAATTCTGCCCGAGGGCTATGCTTTGCAGCTTTACTAGGGAATTGTAGGTGTGCTAGCTTCCCGTTGCTTTCCACACCGGCGAAGGACGATGATGATGATGACAATGATAAGGATGGTGATGATGACGATGATGATGATGGCCATATTATTTCGGGGACCGTTTGGGCCTTAACGTTTTCCTGATATTTGTCTTACAGGTGAGGAAAAACCCCGATAAAATCCTCACCGGAGATCGAACCCGGGACCGCTGCGTGACAAGGCAGCATGCTACCTCGAGACCACAGCGGTGGACAATGGATTGAGGGGTTTAAAAATCTATAAAGCACAAACATATGCAGGCTGGATTTTATATACATACAGATGATATGCTTTATTGTATACTGTATGGGTGTGGAACATGGTCTCTTACTTTAAGATAGTAGAGAATATCACGAAAGTATGTGAATAAGGTGTTTGGGAAAATTCTTGAACCAATGAGAGACGAACAGACAGGTGAATGGATGAAATAGGCTACACAACAATGAGCCAAATTATTTTTAGAGGAAACTTGTTCCAATAAGATCATTCTTCTTCAAGAGTATTTTACGTCATAACTTTTTAAAAATACAAAGTACTAACTGGTACTATCGAACCCGTAGGTTCATGGCCGCGGGTACATAAACTCTCCATTCATCCATATCCTGAGCTAATGTTTTTCAATCAATCGCTGTTTAATCTACTTACCTCAAACCATGGTTAATGTTACTTTCCCACCTCATCCTTGATTTACGAACTGGGCGTTTTCTCTCTGGTTTTCCTACAAGAAGTTTCCATGCCCATATTGCATTCCCCATTCGTGCCACATGTCCTGTCCATCATAATCTACGAGGCTCAACTTTTCAAATACCTCTACAAAATGCGTTCATTGCACTTTAATTACTCTCTTTAGGAAGAATTAAAAAAGTATCACAAGGTTTTTCTGTAATAAAAAAATACACCTACTTTCTAAAGGGAAAAACATGTATGCTGGGCAGTAAATTAGTAAATTTGATGATCAAAGTTATGACTATTGAGATTATTGTAATAATATTCTTTTTTATTTTAATAATATGCATTTTATTTATTTTTTATTTATTCACTTCATTTATTTTACCTGATGGAGTTAAGACCGTAAGGTCGTCTCTTCCACTTCACCAGGGATAAATTATACATATAATAACTATTATGAATTATCTGCATGTTGATTAATAATACCGTGAGAAGAAAGAAAGGAAAATTATGAACACTCTATATAAAATATATCCTGCACCATAGTTGAGCGTTTTAAGCCATGATATCCTGGTGCAAATCTATAGAATATGCCCAGGTTCTAAAGTCCATGGGGGAAGGAAATTTTCGTGCAATTTCGGACAATATGGAACCTTGGAAATATACAAGGCTTATAGAGGATATATGCTGTAACTGTATACAGCTGGGTAACTAATTACTAGTGACAAAGTTCTATCAAGGATCCAGTCTCTCGGGGTATAACGAGAACCTCTGCCCAGATGATACGGGTGAAGACCTCAACGGATAGTTCAACTACGCGGAAGAAGCACCTATCCTTCAAGGGACAAATATGAAAATCCTCAACGGTCAGTAGAGCGTAAGAGGTACCCAACAAAAGGGTAATACAACAGACGGCTTGATATCGAGTCGAATATGGCAACCCCATCAGATATCTTACCCTGCGAGACGCCAGTAACGTCTCCACGGGATATCAATATATACTTTCAAGACTCATGGTAGAAAATGGGACAGACCAATTCTAGCATAAGATCGGAACAGACCCTAAGGTCTAATCCTTGATGCTGATGAATGCTGATGATGGAACCGGTGCCTACCTACATCGTGATGACCTTGGGTAGCTATAATAATTAGCGAGTTCAGGCTTAGAAAACCAGGTATGACATCTGGGGGTCTTGATTTGCTGACCACATGTCATCCCATGTCTGTGATTAACACTTGTGGATGTAGGACCCTTCACGCCATGGAGTGGAGTTGTGTGAAATATAACTTACTGAATACGGTAAGGAATTCTCCATTCTTCTGAGGATCCCAGTTCCCGATGTACGCTGAATCTTTTCTCCAATCTTTGAAGATATCTTTTATCCAGATGGAAGGTACAGTCTTAGCCTCCGTCAGCGAATTGATGACCGCTAAGTACGCACCTTCCTTCTCGCACGTTTCCCTCGCTTTCTCCCAAGTTTTGATGTCTGTGTGGAATTTGTAGTACCCCAAACCTTCCAGCAATTCATAGTCACTAGGTATTCTACGTTGTATTTCTACAGATTCCAACTCTTTCTCCTTTGGTGGCACTGAAAATACATAACAACATTACTGAACTGTGATTAAATGTACATATCAAGCATTGCAAAAAATGCATTAAATTGCGATAAGAGAATGATTGCTTTGTCGCAGTTTAAGGCATCTGCACAGTTGTATTGATTCAAGTCCCGTGGGAAAATACATTTTCTCCTGGAATTTCGGCCAGTATGGGAAAGCATCGTGAGGAATAAAGTGGCGTCTCCAGACCAAAAAAAAATTATAGGCCTAACAGCAGGAGTACCATACATGTTTGACCACTTTTCTCCCTATACTGAGTAGATGATCGTCAACCTCCGTGGTTAACACTTATGGATGTAAAGCCAGCAGCCGGATGGTAGACCGAGTGTGCGTCTAGCCCTATGGAAGATGATTGCTTTCACTATTATTCCTTATATTTATTTATTTATTTATTTATTTTGATGTTACAATTAAATTTTGACAATAAACAATGAAAGCAAAATATGTCACGAAAAGAAAAATTAATTACTGAAGCGAGATTTGAAACCGGAACTTCTAACTTTATACGTTAGTGCGTTACCGACCACGTTATCCAGGCAACCCTGTGCAAACATGAATTTTCCTTTCCTTATATACAATTCTCAAATCATAAGAGGCAGCGGGAAGCGTCCGGAATGCCAACTTACGGATTCTATAACAAGAAATCATTTGAATGAGAATATTTTTACTTCATAGTAGTATTCGACGATACAAATAAATTTTGACATATATATATATATATATATATATGTAATTCCGTCCGGCTTAATCATTTGAGATTGCTGACAAATTTCAACATACTTGAGGAACAATTAGACGAACATTGAGGAACAAAGTTAGAAAGGAAACTCAGCTAAGATTTTACTCAACGATGGCACTACCAGTGGCGATGTATGGAAGTGAGGTCTTGATCCGAAAAGTAAAAGAAAAAAAAAATAAAAGTAAAATTCAGACAGCGGAAATGAGTTTCTTACGGGCTGAAAGGTTGTACAAGAGAAAAACATATTAGAAATGAGAATATTAGAGAGGTACTAAATGTACAACCACTTCAACAAATAGAAGAACACAGAAATAATTGGATAGATCTGCAAAGTATAACAGAGGATAAGATACGAGAGTTGGCATTCATGTGTAATCCAGGAGGACGAAGATCGGTAGGAAGACCTAGAAAACACTGGGCTGAACACATGTGAGATGGGAACAGGCAAAGACCTAACCCATAAAAGAAGATGATGCTGACATATATATATATATATATATATATATATATATATATATATATATACAATGTTAATAGAAATGACCTTTCCTCTTGGCGACGTGTTTTAATTTAAAGGAGGAGTCCGTATACATTAACCCACTCACTTCAGGATTTAAATGCTCAATGCATTTCCCCAGAAACCAGATTTAAGTTACCGTAAATTATATTGTCTATTTTTAGACATTCAAAACAAGCAAAAGGTAACGGTACTTGAAGACGGAATAAGGGTGATAAGGGTGAAGGCCATCATACATTCCTCTACTATTCATAAATGTTAACAAAAGATTACCCTGCCAAGGGATGTACAAAAATATTGCAAAATATGTAACATCAGAGTTAAGGGAGTATACTTGGTCTTCTGAGTTGAAGGTCATTTAACTGCTGGCGAGGCGAGTCAACCTTGTCTTTTGAGGCGAATAGGTTAATACATTGGGTTGTATGCATACGTCTCCTTCAAAGCACTCTCTTCGCATTTTTTCGATAGAGATGATGCCTGTATCAAGTTAATGCCAGAAGCAGTACCTGTAAGTGTTGCCAGGATAAGAACAGAATCACTTCCTTCACAGTTTGCTGAGGAATGATCGATGTCAACTTTCCAAGGAACCGTTTCATTTTCTTTCTGATCAGCTCCATGTTCCATCTCCACCTGAAATTACAAAATTCAACCTTTTACTGTGAAGGAAGTATTTCTAAAATACTTAATCTAAACAAATTAATTCACTTTTTGCAGCCTTAAATTATATTGTTTATATTAATACTAGATTATAGTCGATTGTTGGTTTGCAATGGTTATGAGGTGAAATATACAGGAACGATTGGAATATATTGGGGATATATTGAGAGATTATGTCCAAGCGGTCTTGTATTTCCGGATTCGGTAGTTCTATAGGTTTAGTTATTATTACTTGTGCAATCCAATGTCCTGTCTGGTTTCGACGACTGAGTATGGACAGCTTCAGGTCCTGTGATTTCAGTGCAGGACATTCGTAATTAGAGTGACGTCCCACAACCATTCCCAGGAAGTACATCACCATGATGCAGTGCACCAGCTTCATGATCTGCAATCAGTGTTTTGCGTTAGAAAATTGTCTGGCGTTACTGAAAATAAAAATATTCTCTGCTTACTGGTAAAAACAATGCTTTTAAGATTTATGGTAACACCATTGAGGTGATTGATTAAATCATTAGAATTCGTACCTGTTGTATCAGTCGTCCTCAACTAAAACAAAATTCTGTTTATAAAACAGCGTCAAACATTAAAAATGTAGACCTTTCGGAAGACAGTCTTCCATCTTCAGCATCTACAATGTTTGATTAAGTTTTATAAACATATGTTCGTTTTAGGTGAGGACCACAGATACAAATTTTATAATTTAAAATTTTACTGTAAAAGTGAACAGGTATATTTTCATTGAGCAAAAGTCCGTTAGGCAGAAACTGCATAAACTAACGGTATTCTGTGCTGCCCCCCCTATGAGTGCATATTAGTATTTCTATTGTTTTAAATAGCAATGTCTCATGAATGATGGCTCATAGAAAAACCTTTTTTTTTAGAGAGAATTGCATAATCTACACATTTTATGTAAACTTTTTTACAATAATACTTATCGTTTAAGAGTCATTTGAGAAAAAACAATTTTTTCGACATTTGACCTTGAATACAATTTCAAGCACAATTAAGATCGTTGGGGACTTTTGACATTTAATTTGTAACTATTTAATTTATTAAGGCCTATACCAGTTTTCAGCCATATGAGAATTATTCCGAAAGTTTAGCTTTGTCTCTGATTTTAATGATTCTGGCAGAGTTAAGGCCATAAGGCCAGTACAAATATACATTATCTATACACTATTCTAATTATAAAGTGTTAAAAATATATTAAAAGTTGCAATGTAAATTTCATGTACAAACAACATTTTATACGATAAACATAATAATAATAATAATAATAATAATAATAATAATAATAATAATAATAATAATAATAATAATAATAATAATAATAATAATAGCAGTAATAGTAGTAGTAGTAATAGAAATATGATAAATTAAACGAGAAACAATTAATACATGTTCCTTACACGGGGTAATGAGCAGGCCATGGTTATAGCAAATAAAAATTTAGATTTCTTTAAAATATATTAACGTCTGACAGCCCCTGATTTCTTGAGGAAAGGAATTCCAGTTGCGAGAAATGGATATAGTATATTTTGACTGGATTAATAGAATTTCTGGAAATCGGTTTCATCTTCAGCCTAAAAACTTTCTGCTGAGGATGGAACCGGTTACCGAAAGACTTATAGGATTAAATATAAATAATTAAGACGAGGATGATGGATCTTCTTACGTACTCTTAGACTTCACGGGCCTTTGGTAGTAGCCTTCGCTATTGATGTTTATTGACATAACTAACTTGGTTACACTTATTTCCCTACAGATATCAGTGATTGACATTTGATCAGCCATACCGCCTCAATGAGTCATTTAGTAGGTAACTGAGCATATTTCTTGAATTAGAAATATTTAAATTTTAATTTTCAGAAACCTCTTTTTTCGGGCTTGAGTTTCTTTTACGAGCCCGAAAATCTTCAGATTCGGGATTTGGCCGGTTTGAACCCGTGAACTTCGGAACTAGATCAATGAATGTAACCAATAGACTACCACGGCATACGTGTATTAATTTTATAAATTTATATTTTAAAAAAAATGGCTCCTTGAGGCAAGGCGGTAAGACGCTCACCTCTGATTTCTGGGGTATAGAGATCAAGTTCCAGTCAGTCCATGTGGGTTTCATGGTGGACGAAACATAGCTTGGGCGGTATTTTCTCGGAGTTATAACTTTTCCCCCTGCTACAAATCACATTCGACCATTTCTCCAGACTCATCTAATTAATTTCGTTTCATTAATTCATTCTTCCTTGTGACGGTGCGTCAGGCGTGATCTATGGCACCGTTGTCATTCACAATATCTATGAATATAGGAGCTTCATCTTATCTCATCCCTCAACGCGACTCTGAATTGGACACGAGTTCAGGATATTTTTATATACTACTAGCTAATGCCCGGCGTACGCTGCTATGCCTAAATAAATTAACTGTGTTTTTATTATTAGTTTAATAAGTAAAAAAATAAAAATAAAGTTTATGAATTAAAATCCTAATTATTTTTAAAAACTTCGGGCATCTGAAAATAAAATAGACTAAAATAACGACTACTAGAGTAAATTTTTATTTCCGATTTGAGATAAATCCCTATTTTATAATAATAATCGGATTTTATTGATTTTTTATTAAACTTCCCCCAGTTTATTTCAATTTTTTAGGCCTATACTGAGTTTTGTTGTGAAACATAAAAAAATGCGATCACTACAGCGAATTTAAATTTTCGTTTGAAGTGAACTCCTATACGTAATGGCTTTAGAGAATAACATCAGCAGCTAAACACTCGCTGCATCTGAAAACCTTTAAGTACAAATTTTCATGATGATCGGTGAAGAACGTTCGGAGTTTGTGACCATAATCATACGCAGGCTGATTTTTATAAATAAAGGTTAAAAAAGGAATATATATATATATATATATATATATATGTGTGTGTGTGTGTGTGTGTGTGTGTGTGTGTGTGTGTGTGTGTGTGTGTGTGTGTGTGTGAATATGAAGTTTTCTTGGGTTTTCCGCGTCTTGGATTCAATTTCGGCCTCTGATCACTGATTCCGACGTTTCGGCATGATCCCACATGTCATTATCAAGGAATGATTGAATCAGTGGCCAGAGGCCAAAATTTAATCCAAGACGCGGAAAACCCAAGAAAACTTTCATGTTCATACATATATCCGCGAAAATCTGCAATATATATATATATATATATATATATTTGTCTAATGCCACCAGGTTGTCTTTTATGACATTTCTGGTTTTCCACCCCAGACATTAGCGGAATTGTTTTCCATTTCTTAGGTTGGCGGAGTTATGTTACTCCGATGATATAATCGAAGATGAATGGTAATGAAACGCCAGGAAAGTTCTTAACCTACGTTCCAGACAATGAACAACCACAGGAATAATTGCTTTAAATGAAAAAATCCTGTGGTTTGACCGGGAATCGAACCCGATACTTCACGATCTGTAGTCAGAAACGCTAACCATTAGCCCATGAAACTGGTCTAAAAATTTATTGAAACCTTAATAATAAAGCCACTATAAATAAGAACGATATAAAAATCTAAATATAGACTATACTTACCAATGCGGAAATATTATTTTTTCATCGAAGGCAAAAATAGTAATTAATTTGTTGACAGCCGTTAATTATCTTACGTTATATATACCCAATGGGAGCGGGGATAAATGTGGATTATCTTATTTAATCGTATTACTTAGGATTAGTTATGTCTTAAGAAGTACAACGTCCTCTTAACATCAATTTTTATATACAGGAGATTCAAAACAAAATCTAAAAACAGTGGCGGCTCGTTCTTTAAAGCTTCTGGAATTTTACCTTGAAATGTTTGACTCATTCATCAACACATTTATCATAATATAAAATACAAAATAAAACAAATTATCTTAGTGATAATTCTGCTAAAAAATACTAATCAATCTTGGATGCAGATTTTCCCATTACAATCACAAATATATTTAAAAGTAATGAAATCAGGATAAATATACCCAAATTATATTATTCTTTATACAATTGATTTTATTTATATACAGAATTTTAATGTTTACACATCTTTATGTGCCTAAAGTTTTATTTTTATTTTCCACTCGTCTCTCTCCATCCAATCCATGTCCTCCAGTCCTCTTGCTCTCATTCCAGTTCTTATTTCCTGCATCCACGAGTTTCGAGGTCTTCCTCTCATTCTTCTTCCAGGTGGACACCATTCCAATGTTTTCCTGTGTAATCTTTCTTCTTGAATTCGTCGTGTACGTGCCCATACCAATTTAATTGCTTATACTGTATATAATCTACTATTGAATAAACAATATTCATTTTTTCTCTTATGACAGTATTTCTTATTTTGCCTAATTTTGAACATCTTGCTGCTCTCCTCAAGAAATCCATTTCCATGGACATTAGTTTTTGTTCTAAATTTTTTTTGAATTTCCAAACTTCAGCTCCATATGCGACAGTACTTCTCACTATTGAATTATATATTTGTAACTTATTTTTCCTGGTTATATATCTGTTCCATAAGACTCCATTCATCATTGTTGTTATTGCTCTACCTTTATTTTCTTGTAGTATTGTCTTCTCTACGTTTCGTCACCTTCTGTGGGTGACATCTTCAGGAGATTTTGCTTGTGTGGGACGAAAATCTACACAAGCAAAATCTCCTGAAGACACAAGCAAAATCTCCTGGAGATCTCACCGACAGAAGGTTAAGAAACGTAGAGAAAACAACACTACAAGACACGGCCAACAATCCCGAAAATGCATTTTAATATACATAACAATAGCTGTGAAAGTCTTAACCAATAGACAATTGATGCGTGTTTTGCTGTTAAACAGAATGCCATCAGGGTTGACACATTAAGCCTAAGAACACAATTAAAAAGCTTGTGGAAAACACGTCGTGTTGGGATTTTTTTTGCCTTTGATAATATTTTGCTAGTATTTGTAATTTTGATTGGGTAAATCTGCACCCCAGATTGATTGTTACATTTTTAGTGGAATTACACTGAACAACAAAAAATAAACTTCTTTTTTTTTCTCAGAAAGAAAAATATGTGATTTTGATAGTATTTTTTCTCCTGAATTCAAATATGATATCGGTTTTTCTCCATCACGCAAGGCTTCCGAAAGACAGGAATTTATAATTTGAAACACTTTAATATTTTCTACATTCGTAACTACACAATATTCGAACATTCGGACTCACCTAGAAAATAAGAAATTACGATTTTCTGCTATATTTCGCCTGTGAAGCATCCCTCTTGATGGTCCAACAATAATCGGCCAGCATATTAGGATTCCATTTGCCTTAATATCTCTTTTCCATAGCTGAAATGTCCTGATGAAAGTGTTTAAGAATTATAATTCTTAAAGTGTACTAAGAAATTAGGACTGGAAGTAAATATCAGTAAAACTAAATATATGGTCACACGTAGAAATTCAGTATATAATGGAAATGGACAGCTAATGACAAATGAGGGAAATTTTGAGGAAGTGGCTGAATTCAAGTACTTAGGAACAATAATCACAAATAGGAATGAGATGCACAAAGAAATTAAACATAGGCTCAATTCTGGAAATGCGTGCTATTATGCATTGCAGAGACTTTTGATGTCCCAACTCCTTTTAAAAAACGTTAAGCTGAAAATATATAAAACTATTATTCTACCAGTTATATTATATGGGTGCGAAACATGGACTCTTACTTTAAGGGAGGAAAGGAGATTACGAGTATTTGAGAATAAAGTTCTTAGGAAAATTTTTGGACCAAAGAGAGATGAACAGACAGGTGAATGGAGAAGACTTTATAACGATGAACTACATGGTCTTTATGGGAAGCCAGATATAATAAGAACAGTTAAGTCTCGTAGACTGCGATGGGCAGGACATGTTGCGCGTATGGGGAATGAAAGACGTGCATGGAAACTTCTTGTAGGAAAGCCAGAAGGAAAACGCCCAGTTGGTAGACCAAGAATGAGGTGGGAGAACAACATTAACTATGATTTGAGGGAAGTAGATTATACAGGGAATGATTGGAAAGCATTAGCTCGGGATAGGGATGTATGGAGAGCTTATGTCCGCGCGGCCATGAACCTACGGGTCCGATAGTGCCAGTGAGTAAGTAAGTAAGTAAAGTGTTTTTTATTTGTTTAAAAAGTTGAGCAAACCATATCTTATAGACATTAATCGTATAATTTTATACTTCTTCAATCAGGGATTAGGCTATTAAGCCTGTTCCGGCTTTACATTTTCTCCAACCGACGTTTCCGTGGTCTTCCCAAATGTTTCCTTCCTTCAGGTTTATAGTCAACAATTCTTCTAGGAATACGACTGTAGCTAAATGTCCAATCCATTAATCTCTATAATAACGAATTCTTTCTTATAATTATATTACATTTAACTATTGTCTGTTATGTCCTCAGTTTTTAAACGTATCTAACCTAGTACAACATTTAACTACTGATCTCAAAAACCTCATTTCTGTAGCCTGCAATTTGAAATGGTCCAAGTTTCTGATTCATATTGTAGAACTGGTATTGCTGTCACCGTATAGAACTTCATTTGAGCTTTCTTACTCTTTTTCTTTTCAACGTTTTATTTATTGTACCACATATCTGTTGGAAAAGAGGAAGTTTATTTTTACGTTTACTAATATATTTATAAGTTATCTCGCATTCTAAACATTTGAAAATTGTGACCTGTTCTAAAAGAGTGTCATGTAGTATTATTTTTGTACAAAAATTGTATTTACCTTGAAAAGCCATTGTTTTTGTTTTTTGTTCTGAAATATAATTTTATACCAACGAATTATATTATGATTCATACGTCAACGGAATTTTATAATGTAAATATTAAAAATAACTCTCTGGCTCTATCGCAAACCCAGTCAAAAGCTAACAGAATGGCTCACAAATCAATGCTAAAAGATGTCAAATGTTCTTCCATAATAATGGTTGTGTGTTCTAAATCTCTTACTCGGAATTTTCCAAAACTGATTGCAGCAAGCGGTACCAAGTGACTGTCAAAAAAAAAAAAAGTAAAATATTTTGGGTATCATGGTGTGTTTCTGGTGACATAGGCCTACTATGTTATTTTAACGTTTTAAGTGTTCTGTCGTAAATAAAAGTATACATTTTTCATAAGTAATGCCACGAGTGATTTCCAATTTATCTAGAGAATTTGGAAATCAGGAGTGGCATTTGTTAGGACTATTTAACGAATAAAATGAAGCTGTTTACTCACAAATCATTATTTAACTATAGTTATTTTAAAATATTTATATATTTAATGTAAACGGCGATGTTTGAAAACAAATGAGAAACGATTGGTACGCTTCATTTGCTTCTTTTGTTTATCATTGTAACCAGATCATATTATTTATTGCCAAAGGATCGCAATATTGTAAGAATGCACCCTAGTGGAGAAATTTATAACCAACATTATAGGTATTAATTAATTTCTAATGTCCTATGATGTAAATATGTCAATTATATTTTTCTGCAACGTCATTTCCTGGAAAATAATTCGTTTAGGAAAATGCAAACAGTGCTTTCTTTTTTCTTTTGGTATAATCAATTGCTACAAATGTTTTTATATTATCTCCCGCATGTGCTATTTGCATACAATCTGGTAGCCGTATTTTTAGAGGGTCAGTCACTGCAAAATAATGCTATGACCTATTCAGAATGTTAAAAAGGAGGAGCTTTCTTTAAGGTGATAAACTTACGTTGATAAATTCGAAGCGAAACACGACTGTGATTGGTTGCAAATAAAAAATCATTGAAATGTGATTGGTCAGTAACTCCCATTTACGGCATGAGTTAAATAGTCTGTTTTAACATAGTTTTGTTTCCATTGAAACATTTATCAATACTTATTATAAATTCACAAGAGTTTTGATCCCATACGAAATGACCCGTGGTTCAAAACACACCAGTTTTATATTATTATTGTTAACGACACTCAGTACTTCTCGTTTGTTTTCTTAAGACAAGAGAACGTTTTTTCTCATCCATAAAATATATGAGTCAATATTATCGCTTTGGATTCTTATATGGAAGCGGAGAAGGCAATGAGATTTTTTTTTAATGAATGAAATTTAGCCTGCATATGTTCATGACTTATAGACTTTAAACCCCTCAACCGATCTTCATGAACATTTGTACATACATGTTTTCAAGTTCGCCGAGTATTTAGATTCTATTTATTGTGCTCTAAAACCATTAGTTTTAGAAGTTCACCTAAAACGAAAATTAAAAAGACGCTCTAGAAGACGCAATTGTCTATGTTACACAACGAAACTCAGTATATGCTATTAAAATTAACCTAGGTAGGTATTATCTAAAACTCAGAGAAATCCGACGCTAAGATTTCGAAAATAAGAATTGAATCTAGCAAACCACCATGTTTAGTTCTTTGCAATGTATACAGATTTTCAGGTTTACCTGCTAATATGCTATAAAACACTAGGTGTGTGAGTTTACCTGAAAATAAAATCTTTAAATCGTATTTAATTTATTTAGGCATTGCAGTACACGCTGAGTATTAGCTTCAAAAACAAACTAAAGGATTATTTAATAACAAACTGACTTATACACCTCACTGATAGTATTCTTTTAGCAATATTAATATATTTAATTATTTATGTAAATAATATTAAGAATAACAAATATTTTTATTTGTTTTGTTTTAAATATTGTATAATCGTAAAATTAGTTTTCTATATCTCATTATTTTCCTGTTTTTTATATACACTAGACAGGGACAATTTAATATGTCTTGCTTGTATACATTTTATTATTAGTTTTAGTCTTAATTTTAACTAATATTAACTGGTTGTATTATAGATCGTAATATGTATATTAGATATTATCTTTTGATCAAATTTTTACTTAGTGTTTAATATTAGAGTTAATTAAGATTGTTATATTCTTATGTAATATATGTTTGTCCTGGTGAGTGGAAGAGAAGGCCACATGGCTCTTAACTCCACCAGGCTAAATAAATAAATCTTAAATCTTAATCTTAAAATCTTAAATCTTAATATTAAATGAAACGTAATGAATACATTTTTGTCATAACTTTGTGAACATTAAGGAGTTGTTGAAACTAAATCACAAGTTTCAGCTACATTACTCTGTTAATTAGGCTCAAGTTGCTTTGTTTGCTGATAGAGGGAACCACAAGTTCATTATCTACATGTACTTGGTACAGTCACTTCACGTAAAGAATAGAATTTAGATTTGCCACCACATGTCAATATTCTTAAACCAATCTTCGAATGTAATTGCAACCCAATGTACTTTCAATGCGTTGAGTTCTATATTCTGTAGATAGATGGTGTTACTGCCCTACATTTTTTATTGGCACCACTTCAGCAACTATGTTATACATCTTTAATAGACAAGTATCCAGTGGTGACTTGGTACTTTTAAAAACACAGTAAGAAACGTTAACAAAACTTTTTCAGAACGAAAAATACGACGCAACGTCTAACTAACCGACTAACTAATGCACTGGCACTATCGAACCCATAGATTATTGGCTGCGCGGACATAAGCTCTCCACACATTCCTATTCTGAGCCAAAGTTTCCGATCATCCTCTGTATAATTTAACTCTCTCAAATCATAGTTATTTTTATTCTCCCTACCTACTGCGAGATTTCCCTCTGGTTTTCTTACAAGAAATGTTCATGCCGCTCTTTAATTCCCCATTCGTGCCACATGCTCTGTCCATTCCAGTCTACGAGACTTAACTGTTCTTATTATATTTGTTTCCCATAGAGATAATATAGCTCATTGTAATGTAGTCATCTCTATTCATTCTTGTGTTTTTTTCTCTCTTTTGTAAACAAAAATTTCCTACGAACTTTACTCTCAAATAGTAGTAATATTTTCTCCTAATAGACGGAGTCGGCGGAATAATATCTTAAGCACGTTTGTTTATTTATTTATTTTTATTTATTTATTTATTTAGCCTGGTGGAGTTACAGTACAACTAGAATTTAGCTCGGAATTGGTATAGTATAGCGATTGGGAAAACCTAACACATGCATGGGTGACCCTTTCTGCAGCATTTTTTTCGCCGGCATAGCTCTCGGGGTCATCGAACCTCAAGCCGCTCCACTACGACAAGGTAAACATTACTGTAATTATAATTTTTATTTCGATTCTTCCCAAAATCTAATATATAAAAATGAATGTTTGTTGGCTTGTTTGTTTGTTCGTATTTTATGCGCGGCCATACCGTTGATCCGATTTTGATGGGGCTTTTTTGCAAAAGTGTTCAGGAGATTCCCGAGATGAACATATGCTATAAGAGAGTTGTGATAGTAAACTCCTACACCCTTAAAAATCGTCCTTTGTAGTGTAAAACGTGACAAAAGTAGCTCTTTGGACACTTAAATGGCTTACGCTGCCTAAACCATAACAGATTCATTCATTCATAGTGTTCTGCTCAAGAGCAGGTCTTTCACTGCAAACTCAGCATTCTCCACTCTTTCCTTGACTCAGCTTTCCTTTTTGTATCTGCAAACAAACCATTTATTTTAATATTGTCTATCATCTGATGTCTTTTTCTGCCTCTAACTTTCTTTCCGTTGACCATTCCTTCTAGAGCATCCTTCAGCAGGCAGTTTCTTCTTAGCCAGTGGCCAATCCAATTTATTTTCCTCTTCTTTATGAGTTCCAGCATTGTTCTTCTTTCACCCACTCTGTCTAGCACATCTTCATTTCTTACTTTGTCTGTCCATTTTATACGTTCCATTCTTCTCCATATCCACATCTCAAAAGCTTCCAGTCGCTTTTCCTCATTCCGTCGTAATGTCCACGTCTCTGCAACATATAATGCTACACTCCACACAAAGCACTTCACTAGCCTCTTTCTTATTTCTCTTGCCATAGGTCCGCAGAAAATGCTTCTCTTCTTATTGAAAGCTTCTTTCGCCATTGCTATCCTCTGCTTTACTCCTTGGCTGCAGTTCATGTTACTACTGATAGGACAACCCAAGTATTTGAAGCTCTCCACTTGCTCAATGGCCTCATCTTTAATCTTCATGTTTATCTTCCTTTGTTTCTTTCCTATAATCATGGCCTTTGTCTTATTTATATTTATCTTCATCCCATAATCCTCGCACTTATCATTCAGCTCCAACAGCATGTTCCTCAATGTCATTGCATCTTCTGCTAGCAAAGCCATATCATCAGCAAATCTTATGCACTTTATTTTTCTTCCTCCCATGTTTACGCCTCCCGTATTACTGAAGCAGTTCTTCATTAGGTCTTCCAGGTAGATGTTGAAAAGGGTAGGTGATAGAGGACATCCTTGCCTCACCCCTCTTCCAAATTCTCTTCCCTCTGACATTTCTTCTCCTATCTTCACTTTTATTCGCTCTTTCATATAAAGACTACTTACGAGCCTCCTCTCCTTCCAGCTCACGCCAATTTTCTTCAAGATCTTCAGGAGTTTATTCCAATTTACCCTGTCAAAGGCCTTTTCCAGGCCAACAAATACTGCATACACGTCTTTGTCTTTTTCTATATATATTTCTCCTATTGTTCGTATCAATCCAATTGCATCTCTTGTACCCTTTCCCTTCCTGAAGCCAAACTGTTTTTCTTCCAATTCGCTTTTCATCGTAGAACGCAAACGTCGATTTAGGCCATAACAGATATACAATATTAATGTACACAGAATTAATATCTCAAAAAGCTCTACAAAAAAGTCCGCGACAGCATATGTTTATATCTTACGGATAACTCACAATAACCATTTTTGTCTTTCATTGATGCCTAGAAGATCGAGGCACGTACCTAGGTTCCTGTGCAAGCTGAACAGCACATGGCGGGTATTCTTTTACGGATAACTCGCAATAACGAATTTTGTCTTTTAGCTCATTTATGCCAAGAAGATCGAGGTAAGTAGATTCCCGGACAACGCCGAGTAAACGGCACGGGGTATCTAAAAAATGTAAATTTCTAATTGTTTTTCCTTTTACTTATTCAACTAAACATAAAAGCACATTAATTTTAATTTACTTAGGCGTAGCAGCGCATGCCGGGTATTAGCTAGTTTATAATACATTTCTTCTTTCCCACAATCTGTTTTGAGACTCATAGTGGCCAACCTGAGGAAGTTGACTCTGAAACGAAAGCCATATATGAGCCAACAATTGACTATTACAAAGATAAATACCAATTAAATAGTATAACTGTCACAGGATTGATGATCGGGACAAGAGGTATTATACCAGGATTCTTAGCTAAATTTTGGAATTTCTTAGATTTGGACAGAGTATAATCTTTCTAAAATTGCCATCGCTGCAATTAGAGGATCAATTTCAATTTTTAAGAAACCATATTTAAAAAATTTATACTTTATAGAATATACTTTAATTACAATCTGAAATTTTTAAATGTATTTGCAAATTTTATTTCGTCAATTTCGAAAATGAATTGTATGTATCACTTTGGCCTTGTGGCAATCCTGTAATGAGGAAAGTTTTATATAATGAAAATATAATTGGTCGTGCTTTTTTTAACAAGTTACAGAAATGATGCTTAGGAATCCCTTAACGAACCTAGTGATGGATTGTGGAACCATCTTTAAAGGGAAATCATTCTCTGCTTCTAGTCCTTGAGTATTATGGAGGCTGCGAAAACCTATCTGTGGGCAATAAAAATCCACATATTGGATACCTCTGATAAAGGTCACTGCGCATGCGTATCAATTTAAAAGAACAAACAGCTTTCAATCACGTTGAACATTTTGACATGTTAATCAATTGTTTTTCGTTTGTTCGTAACTTGCTTCATGTAATGATATATTGGATGATACTGACACAATCAAATCAAACTGGCCGTGTATCAACAATACTCTCTCCAATCTTATCAAGCTCAAATCTTCAGTCCAACATTGCAAGTAATATTCTGTATGTCAACATAAATTTAGTTTTTTCACCTTTTTTTTTTTCGGATTTATAGGATGTCTCAAAACTGTGGATAAAACCAAAATATCTCCATCAGAGAAGATTATAACTGTAATTTACGAAGATTTCAACTTTTATTCTGAAAAGTGATTAGTATAATGATTGCGGTGGTGGTGATGACTGAATTCAAATACCTAGGAACAATAATTACAAATAGGAATTAGATGCATAAAGAAATTAAACATAGGGTCAATTCTGAAAACGCATGCTATTATGCATTACAGTGTCACTTGTCGTCCAAACTTAAACCAATTTAAAAATCGTGATCCATTGAGACTCGAACCTGTCAGTTTTAATCATATTGCCTCTATCAACTGCGCTTTGACGTGTCTCCATATTCAAATATCTTCTTAAGGGGAGAGGATGTTATTTTTGTGGTAAAAAATGAGCAATTAAAAACATTTTTTTGCTCTAAAATACTCTGTGATATGTGTGGAATACATTGCATAACATTTTATGCATATTTGTACCCTTATCAGACATTGAGGAGCCATTTTTAAAGTGCCTGCACTCTGGATTTTAAATCACACACCCCTTTTGATTGGTGTTTCCCATTACTTCATTTTTTTTGCTACATTGCTAGACAAAAATTGATATATCTTCTGAACTATTATAGATACATGCATGACATTTTGAACACACACTCTTGAGACAATGCGAAAACTTTTCTCTGTAACAGAAATTAGGTATTGATTTTATTTAAAACATATGTCTGTTTGTTTTCAGAAAAGGAAATAAAAAAGTATTGTTAAATTTTAATTGTTCATTTTACAACTTTAGGGACAACTATTAAAATTGTTACAGAGAGTTTGTACAGCATACATTTACTAATAATATATAACAAATTCTGTGAAGTTATCTTCAAAATTGCCTTAGATATATGGGTTTTAGCAAACCCCTGCACTGGGTATTTTTTTGAAAATTTGGGTCCCCATTTTTTTTTATTTTTGGTTAAGTTGCTATAACCACGAGTTCTTAATATACAAAAAATAAATATTTTACACCAAATAAGAAAAACGTTTTAAAACATACCTTCTCTCCTTAAGCCCTTTCCTTCCCTGTGCCGAGATTAGGGATTTCCCAAGTTAATTCAGTTACGTTCATTTACCCATACATGTCAGCGAGTGACAGGATGTCGACCTAGCTCCTCGATGAGACATCTAGTGGGTAACTAAAATATATTATTGGATGGGAAACCGTCGGTAAATTTTTCACAGAGGCATTTTTATTTACGCTTGCGGTTATTTTATGAGTCTAAAAATCTTCAGACAGCTCTACAGTGGTATGGACATGTAAAACGGATGTCGGAAGACCAGTGACCTAAACAGGTGTTGGATTGGATGGTACTAGGCAGAAGGAAGAGGGAGAGAAGTAGAAGAGCATGGTATGAGGGAATATATGATGCCATGATGAAGTGGGGTATGGAAGATGGGCAATGGGAAGATAGGAATCTCTGGAAAGCAGGAATCAAGGGCAAACTGCTGTAAAGTGGAAAGCCTGTATTAAGTAAGTAAAATCTTCAGACTCTGAATCCACGGCTGAAAGTCCCTCCTGGAGGAGTTGTTACTTGGATTTTTCATCCTCAAAAAAAAAAAAAAAATCGAACACGGCTGGGTTTGAACCCGCGTCCCTCGGAACTAGGAAGTAAGGAATCTAACGATTAGCCCCCAGGGCCGACATATGTTCATATATATTGTAAGATAATCGATAAGAATGTAAATAGTAACCTATGGCCCATTGTAGTATAGATATCATTCTATATGGGCTACATTAGACCGGGTTAATCATGAGAGAATAATATTTTTTCCCCTTAAATATAGTGTTTAACTCTCAGCCATGATATTTTGTCGTCTCCCTTCGCCATTACATGTATTAGTACGGTATATAGGATACTGTACTAGGGAACTTAATAAATATTGCAAGAGTCAGCGGTGGCTGACCATGTGTTAAATCTTTCAGTAAAGCGTCACCTCATTCCAGTGGTGCACTACTAGATGCCTACTACCAGATCTCTGGGGGAATTAGAAAAAACCTTCATCCCTCTCTGGCCACAGGGATGATGGCACAGTTACAATGAGCTGTAATGACTTTTGTTCCCCCAACTCTGTCAGTTCGTTAAGTTCGGATCGAACAATATCATATTACTAACGATTTATCAGGTCTACTGTCCTCAATTTCAGTGCACCGTATCATGGAATATTAAAACTTCCCTTTGTATTCTATACTTTCATTCATACTGGCTCAATCTAATTGACCGCCTAATCTTACATTCTCTTTTCTTCTGTTTAAATTATAATAATTTCTCATACCATATAGGCTTATGAAAAAATGGATATTACATTTTCGATAGTAGAATATATAAGATACTGGCTAATACCCGCCGTGCGCTGCTACGCCTAAATAAGTCAAACGTGTTTTATGTTTAGTTGAATAAGTAAGAAAAAGGAAAATGATTATAAATTTATATCGTAATTATTTTTAGATAGTCTGTGCTGATTATCCGGCTTAGCCTGATAATCTACGTATCCCGAGTTTCTTGGTATAAATGAGAAGTGAAAGACAGAAATTATTATTGTCACCTATCCGTAAAAGATAGACATATGCTTGCAGGGTCTTTTTTTTTTGTAGATTTTCTGAGATATTCAATTCTGTGTACATTAATTTGAGGTATTTGTTATTGTTTAGCCAGCGTATGCCATTTAAGTGTTCAAAAAGTTATTTTTAAGCACTTCTGCCCTTTTTTTATTTTTTAGCTCCTGCACTGTAGTACGTATTACTCGACAGCATTAACTTTTCAGCCGGTGAGGGGAAGCAATGACTCTAGTGTTGAAGAGGGGAAAAGTGTCTCCTTCCATCGTTGTTTCAAGAGAATGACTGGATAAGTGGTATAATCAATGGCAGAATATAGTGGTAGACCTACTTGAAATAGGAGATGAAGTTAATGAAAGATCATCGGAGTTTGTATGCCTACGGGTTTCTGGATAATGTGACGTACATAGAAATTAAATCAGTACTGACTTCCAACAACTGTCTGGCAGACTTAAATATATATATATATATATATATATAGGCCTATATACTGTGAATATAGGGTCTAACTTTCGCACTTGACATTGTCACTAATAACTGACTATACACGGCTGAAGGATAATAAACACTGTCACTGCAATCTAAGACAAGGGTCTACTACCTCCAACTCCTACTCACCCTTACCACATTCTTTTAGTTCCCAGTTTTTGCGCATTGAAAGTTAACGTTCTCGAGTAATAGGATAATATGTTATATAAGTTAATTGTCCCAGAAAAAATCCTCTAAATGATGGGGAAAAAACATTCAAATCAGTCAAGTAGTTTTTGAGCCCATAAAGGACAGAAACACAGACTGACACTCATTGTTTTTATACAAACAAGATAAACAGTTAATTTGATATGGGCTTGTAAGACAAATGTCAGGAGTACCCAAGAAAACATTGGAATGGTGTTCACCTGGAAGAAGAAAGAAAGGAAGACCTCGAAACTCATGATTGCAAGAAATAAGAGCCGGAATGAGAACACTGGAGGGCATGGAGTGGATGGATAGGGACAAGTGGAGAAGGAAAATAGGCACAGGAAGATGTGTAAACATTAAAATTTGTATATACGTAAATAATTAAAATAATAATTATTCTTATACTTCAAGGTTAGGCTTTAAGCCTGCGCCAACTCAAAGCATATCCCTCCATCTTGTCATGGGGCGTCCAACGGAACGTTTGCTTCTCGGATTATATTGTAAAAAGCCTGTTTTAATAGACGAGATGTCTCTATTTGGTATATATGTTGAAACCATTTTAATTTGTTGTCTATCAATTTATTTGTTAATTCATATATTTGTTATTGCTCTCTAATATCAGTATTCCGAATATGATCTCTTAGAGTGTGTATTTCTATCCTTCTTAAGAAACGCATTATAAAATAATAATAATAAAAATAACTGGCATTATCAAAGCCCGAGATCCATGGATGCGCATATAAACTGTCCAACACCTCCTCGTCACTTTACAACCGTCCCAAGAACAATATTGCCATCGTTTCGTCTACGAGATCATAAAACCGCACCCCTTCCATATCTCTTCTTTACATGGTTGTCAATTTTGTCATGTAGTCAACGAATGCTGATGGTGCCGGATCATATGAAACACAATGTTCTACTACAAGGCAATGGGGAAGGCAAAAAGGGGCCAGCTCATTTCACAGTAGTAACACGGTTGTTGGATTATTCATTTGATCAATGGCAGTTGAATGCGTCGGATTATTAAAATAAATATAGTATTTGCCAGCTCTCGCCTCTCAGTCAAATAATACAACACAGGAGACAGGAAGTGGTAACCTGGCAAAAGAAGGAAGAGAATTAACAGCATATTCCTAGCATATGTTTCGCGTGTAGATTTAACTTGGGCGAGTAATAGATAAGTACAACTATAAAGATCATTTTATAATATTGAAAATTTGTTGTAATCTGAAGTCGAATGAATCGTTGTTAGTTTAAGGGGAATCGATATAAAACATTTAACAAGTTATGTTGATTTTATACGATGTTTCTTTTTATTTTTAAAAATATTAATGCAAGTACCTGTTATGTCGGTCTTCTTCAATTAAAACTGATTCTTGTTTAAAAAAACTTGATTAACTAGTTAAATCATGTAGGCCCGTTTGAGAATAAAGTTCTTAGGAAATGTTTAGACCAAAAAGAGATGAACAGACAGATGAATGGAGAAAACTACATGGTATTTATAGGAAGCCAGATATAATAAGAACAGTTAAGTCTTGTACACTGCAATGGGCAGGACATGTGGCACGAATGGGAATGAAAGACGTTCATCGAACCTTCTTGTAGGAAACCCAGAGGGAAAACGCCCAGTTGATAGACCAAGAATGATGTGAGAGAATAACATTATCAATGATTTGAGGGAAGTAGATTATACAGGGGATGATTGGAAAACATTAGCATAGGATAGGGATGTATTGAGAGCTTATGTCCGAGCGGCCATGAACGTATGGGTTCGATAGAGCCAGTGAGTTAGTTAATCTTTTTCAGAACATGTTCCATCTACGGCATGTCATTTGCTATCATTTTAATTGAGAAAGACTGATAGGAATATGCTGTTAATTCTCTTCCTTCTTTTGCCAGGTTACCACTTCCTGTCTCTTGTGTTGTATTATTTGACTGAGAGGCGAGAGCTGGCAAATACTATATTTATTTTAATAATCCGACGCATTCAACTGCCATTGATCAAATGAATAATCCAACAACCGTGTTACTACTGTGAAATGAGCTGGCCCCTTTTTGCCTTCCCCATTGCCTTGTAGTAGAACATTGTGTTTCATATGATCCGGCACCATCAGCATTCGTTGACTACATGACAAATTTGACAACCATGTAAAGAAGAGATATGGAATGGGCGGTTTTATGATCTCGTAGACGAAACGATGGCAATATTGTTCTTGGGACGGTGTAAAGTGACGAGGAGGTGTGGACAGTTTATATGCGCATCCATGGATCTCGGGCTTTGATAATGCCAGTTATTTTTATTATTATTATTTTATAATGCGTTTCTTAAGAAGGATAGAAATACACACTCTAAGAGATCACATTCGGAATACTGATATTAGAGAGCAATAACAAATATATGAATTAACAAATAAATTGATAGACAACAAATTAAAATGGTTTCAACATATATACCAAATAGAGACATCTCGTCTATTAAAACAGGCTTTTTACAATATAATCCGAGAAGCAAACGTTCCGTTGGACGCCCCATGACAAGATGGAGGGATATGCTTTGAGTTGGCGCAGGCTTAAAGCCTAACCTTGAAGTATAAGAATAATTATTATTTTAATTATTTACGTATATACAAATTTTAATGTTTACACATCTTCCTGTGCCTATTTTCCTTCTCCACTTGTCCCTATCCATCCACTCCATGCCCTCCAGTGTTCTCATTCCGGCTCTTATTTCTTGCCAATCATGAGTTTCGAGGTCTTCCTCTTCTTTCTTCTTCCAGGTGAACACCATTCCAATGTTTTCTTGGGTACTCCTGACATTTGTCTTACAAGTCCATATCAAATTAACTGTTTATCTTGTTTGTATAAAAACAATGAGTGTCAGTCTGTGTTTCTGTCCTTTATGGGCTCAAAAACTACTTGACTGATTTGAATGTTTTTTCCCCATCATTTAGAGGATTTTTTCTGGGACAATTAACTTATATAACATATTATCCTATTACTCGAGAACGTTAACTTTCAATGCGCAAAAACTGGGAACTAAAAGAATGTGGTAAGGGTGAGTAGGAGTTGGAGGTAGTAGACCCTTGTCTTAGAGAGCTTATGTCCGAGCGGCCATGAACGTATGGGTTCGATAGAGCCAGTGAGTTAGTTAATCTTTTTCAGAACATGTTCCATCTACGGCATGTCATTTGCTATCATTTTAATTGAGAAAGACTGATAAAAAAGATACTTATATTAATATTTTTTTAAATAAAATGAATTGCTACATAATTTCAATTGTTAGTACAGTGAATTTCAGAAGTATTGATATAGGATGTTATCGTGAAGCGTTAATTTGTTGTATCCCATGTGAGGGGTTAAGGGTGACTGCAAGGTGTAAAATCACCTTGTCTGACCTGCAACCCCATTTCCCTTGCTGACCCCAACATGCAACCCCTTGCAGACACATGTAGAATACTAATAGCTCTATTGCTCTTCCTGAAAGTAGGTTTTAAAAAAACTCGTAAACACCTTCCTGTTACACGGGAAATCTAAATTAAAGGGGATAATGGCGATGCAACAGTCTGCGTTCAATTCCAACGAGATTAAAGTTTGATAAAGTAATCAAACTACTATTTTCTTCTTGTTTTTTTCTGGTTCAAGTACGTACTTAGAATGGTTATTACCTTAAAATCTTTATATCGTTAAAGTGGTAATTTTCGTGCGCCTTTAAAAAATGGATATTTACAGGGTGTATAAAAAATATAGTAAACTTTTAAAAAATATCTGGAACTTAGATTGGAAGATGTATAGTGAAGAATATTTTGTTTTCTGGGTGTTTTTTTTTCGGAGTTTTTCCTCACCTGTAAGGCAAATGTTCCCTCAGTAGATGAGCTCCTAGCGACCACAAGCGGGAAAATTAGAACCTCCTGTATTGATGATGATGATGATGATGATAATAATAGTAATAATAATAATAATAATGCTTTATTTAAGCTGGCAGAGTTAAGGCCATAAGGCCTTCTCTTCCACTCAACCAGCCAATAGTAGAATTATACAAAAATTACATACTTACTTACTTACTCACAGGCACTATCGAACCCGTAGGTTCATGGCCGCGCGGACATAAGCTCTCCATACTTCCCTATCTTGAGCTATTGCTTTCCAATCATTCCCTGTATAATCTACTTCCCTTAAATCATAGTTAATGTTGTTCTCACACCTCATTCTTGATCTACCAACTGGGCGTTTTCCCTCTGGCTTTCCTACAATAAGCTTCCATGCACGTTTTTCATTCCCCATACGCGCAACATGTCCTGCCCATCGCAGTCTTCGAGACAACTGTTCTTATTATATCTGGCTTCCTATAAAGACCATGTAGTTCATTGTTATGTAGTCTTCTCCATTCACCTGTCTGTTCATCTCTCTTTGGTCCAAAAATTTTCCTAAAAACTTTATTGTCAAAAACTCGTAATCTCATTTCCTCCCTTAAAGTAAGAGTCCATGTGTCGCACCCGTATAATATAACTGGTAGAATAATAGTTTTATATATTTTCAGTTTAACGTTTTTTGAAAGGAGTTGGGACATCAAAAGTCTCTGCAATGCATAATAGCACGCATTTCCAGAATTGAGCCTATGTTTAATTTCTTTGTGCATCTCATTCGTATTTGTGATTATTGTTCCTAGGTATTTGAATTCAGCCACTTCCTCAAAATTTCCCTCATTTGTCATTAGCACAGAAATTACATACTTATTACAATTTTAAGATATTATTAAAATACAGACTAAACAAAATACAATGATTATGTGATCTAATACTAGTTAATACTAACTAAAACATGGAATATAATAAAATTAAAATGATATAAAATACAGTAAGTAGCTTCCTAGATGATTATGCTGTATATAGTTGTTATGTAGTTAATCTTTTCATTGTGTCGAACTTAAGATATCAGTTAATTAGGATTTAGATAATGATAGCGATTGACAGTCCCTGACATGACATGATATGTTCTCACTATACGTTTCCTCATTAGTTTCTCGACAAAGTGCTTAGGGTAGAAGACATACTGCTCTTTCAAAATAAGACAATAATTCAAGTTAAATTAAATTTGGTATCCATATTTAAAACACTCTTTATTCCGTGTTTAATTGAATACAATGTCGTCTATAATATGTTACATAACATTCTGTACATGGTCTTCATTTTATTGATATTTGGTTTATTTGAGTAGAGAAACTGATAGGGAATTTTAAAGATTTGGTTTGTAGTTTTCAAGTTCACAGTTGTATAGAATTTTTCCGATGCCGAAGATCACTGTTGAGTTACATAGAATTTTTTTCGCTGATATCATTACCATGGACGTAAGGTAGGCGCGTATTTACCTGTAAAAAAAACATTATTTAAGGGAGTATGAAATGCGTATCTCAGTAATGTTAAGTAGAATCTTCTGTGAAAAGGGATAAAAATAACTCTTCATAAAAAAGGTAAGAGGCGGTTAGAAGCAAAAGATGTAAGTGATTTTTTCACAAAAAAAAAGAGTTCGGTGCATAATTACATTCGTGAAGCATGATTTTATTTAGTACAAAGGGATATAAATGTATGAGTTAGAAGTAGATAAGGAATGATAGTTATCATTTATCAATTACCTATGATTTTCGTATAAAATTTCAACTTTAAACCTGTTTTTCTCAATACTGCAAAACGTGCTCGTAAGCCCTTTGCTTCTAACCGCTTCATATATCTTATAAGATCTTAAACAATCCCAGAAAAAAAATGGGATGTAAGTTAATTAAACATTACTAGGGAATCCCTTATCATACTCCCCTTAAGGTATGTGCAATGTAACATAAAACAAATAAAAAGTTAAAACACATTAATAACCTGAAGATATGATTTTTTTTACCAAATTTTCAAAATCATAAATAATAATTGGTTTTTGGAACATATAGCTTCATTGTCCTCCATAGGTCTCTATCCTCAGCGAACAGTTGATATATCCAATATCAAATTGCCTTGGATCTATTCGAATATTATCCTCCCATCTATGCCTTCGCAATGGATACCCAAAACAATATTTTGAAAGCATTTCTACTGGCATCTATTCGAGCTACATGTCAAGCCCATCTGAATTTCCCAGGTTTAATAATTCTTACAATACTAGGATATTATTAATTATTGCAATTTAAAATTTAGTAATTTGCTAAAAGAAATATAGCTGTAATTCGTCAATCAAAGTAGCTTACTATCCACGCTCCATTTGTACTCTAAAAAAACTTGCTTAAGGCAATACTCTGCCTACCCCATTTATTTATGAAAACATGAACTACTTTTGCCCGTCATATGACTAAATATTATACGGAAGTGTCGACGATAGAAATATTGTTCTTAAGTTTCATAGTACTTAATGGGAAATAAGACTGATACAAGATAAAATTATACCAATAATTAGGGACTTCCTCTATTCCTTATTTAGGAGAAAAATTATAAGAAAAATATACATGTGCCTACCTAATCAGATGTTTACCGTTTTTCCTGGTGTTGATAAATATCCTTTATTTTACAATTTTATTATGAGGAGAATTTATGCTTCATGCTGACACACCTGTGAATTCTGCTGTTATTTTCACCAAATCCTCAATGGCTAATGTGGGATATTTCATACCACACTGTTTGAAAACATACAAAATAATTCGTTTCTCTCCGCTTTTAAAAGACGTTCCTTTGTTGTGTTTTAAAAATTCTACGGAAGCGGTCATTTTGAAACAATTCTGTATTGATCATGCTTAAGAATAAAACAATGCTTATTTATTCTATTAAAATTGTAATGATATATTTTAGGGTCAACTTGCAGAAAAAAAGCCTACTATCCCTTATTATAAGAATAAGTGCCTATCTCAGTCCAAGGTTTATTTGTTGGCGTTAAAAGGTATAATATCTAAAACAAACAGAGTCATAAGTTTTCAAATTAGATCGGATTTCCATAAATACCATATAGCTCACTGTTATATTCTCGTACACCCGTCTCTTCCTGTGTCCTTGGTCCAAAAATTCTCCTAAGTATTTTATTATTAAATACTACTAATTAATTATTTCTTCTCTCATAAAATCGTACAAAGTAGAATACTGAGTTTTATATATTAATAGTTTAACATTTGTTTGAGAAAAGTAGGGCTGACAAGAATGGCTTTTAATAACACGCATTTCCAGAGTTGAGTTTAGTTTATGTTTAATTTCTTTCTGTTCCTCTTTCCTGTTTGTAATTGAATTCATCCACTTCTTCAAGAATTTCCCTCATTAATGTAAAATATCCATTACTATTTATATTCCAATAACAATTTTATATTCCTCACACACACACACACACACACACACACACACACACACACACACACACACACACATATATATATATATATATATATAAGAATATAATAGATTTATTTATCCTGGTGGAGTTAAGTTACATTTAGATACAAAAAAATACAGTAACAGTACGAACTAAAAAATTAATTATCTGGTCAAACTGAACAATAATGAAAATAATGTCTAATAATACAATAAAATTAAATACAATTAAATTAAACTAATGGAATAATGTATACTCAAAGGAATAACAGCTCTAGTTTAATTTTAAGTCTTCTTCTTCTTCCTTCCAAGTATTAGGCCAAGGCATGTTACGATCCTATAGAAAATTTTCCCTCCAGCGTTTCATAGGACGGCCCAGTGATCTTCGTCCTCTTGGTATATAATTATAAACAGCTTTGGGGATCCGATTTTTTAATAGTATTTAATTTTATTGTATTATTAGACATTATTTTTCATTATTGTTCTGTTTGATCAGATAATTAATTGTTTAGTACGTACTTTTATTGTATTTTTTTGTATTTTTAATGTAACATATGTTTCTTCTGGTGAGTAGAAGAGAAGGCCACATGGCCTTAACTCCACGAGGATAAATGAATCTATTTTATTCTAAATATATATATATATATATATATATATAGAATAGAATAGATTTAGAATAAATTTATTTAGCCTGGTGGAGTTAAGGCCATGTGGCCTTCTCTTCCACTCACCAGCACAAACATATGTTACATATGAATACAAAAAGAATACAATAATAGTCATATTCATCAATTAATTATCTGTTAAATTGAATAATAATGAAAATAATGTCTAATAATACAATGAAATTAAATACAATTAAAATTAAATTAATGATACAATGAATACAAAAAAGAATGACAGCTCGAATCTACTATACATAAAAAAGAAAAGAAAAAAATACATATATAAGAACAATGTGTTTGAATTGGATTCGCCTGGTGGTGTAATGGATATCAGTCTGAGGTACAGACTCAGAGTACCGGGTTCGAATCCCGTCCAGGCATTTATTTTTCTTATCATACCATATATATATATACTATCTGGCCCGGCGAACGTCGTATCGCCTTTAAATATGTTTACGTTAATGTTTCCGATGTTTTAATAGTTATCTGCTATTCGGGGCGGAAACAAATCCAACAAATCAAAGATAATAAAAATCGGTCCAGCCGTTCTTGAGTTATAAATAGTGTAACTAATCCGACTTTGTTATATATATATATATATATATATATATAGAAGTCCCGGCCACGCGTTGCTGTGGCAAAGGTATACGTTATATTATGTTGTAGTAAACTAAGTGAGAAATCTAAATCAGAAAGTTTTTGTTTTACACAATTTTTTAGTTCTGGTACGTTAACTACACCCGGTATAAATATGGGTGGTGGTTTATGTGGAAGTGGTTTTGTTGATTGAGATGAATTTATGTTGTCTGCATTCTCAGTATCATCCATAATTGTATCATAAGGATTATATACATTTATTGATGGAATATTTTGAGGAGGCTTGCTGATTTCATTATACTTTCGATTTTTTCTACGAACTTGTTGGCAGTTTGGATTCTCATCATCATCAAGAAGTCTCTATATAGTAATATCGTCTTGTGATATATTATAGTCATCTTGTTTTTCATTTAATTGAGGCATGGAGATTGTTTCTGTAATATTAGGCATATTATTATAACTAACAGACTTACTTACAATTCTGTTATTCCGTTCCTTAGGACCTTCATATGTTTTTAAATTGACATTCTTCTTAAATGTAAGCTTTATGTCAAATAGGCCTATACCAATTTGCGGAAATTCACTTGATATCTTTTCATTCATGGTCTCTAGAATTGATTCGCCATACTGTTCAATGTCTCTTCTCGGTCCAGTTAAATTTAAATTAAGTTGCTGTCTTTCAGCCAGATTACTTAAAACTAATACACACGAAATTAATATTATTATCAATATATTGAAAACAAAATAAACACAAACACACTTAAATTATGAAATAATCAATATTTGTAATTCAATTGAAATTCGCGGTAGCAACAAAAGCACAGCCACCTGGTTAAATAATAAACCAATTACCTTACACGGCAAACTGTTAGAATCGTATAGAACTCACGGTAATTATAACTATTTGTTAAATAATAAACACATAATTTGCAATAAAAATAATGCGACTATAAATTTAGTTATAAACTTCCCTAAGTCTCAAGTTAGATCAAACTGCACACAGTGTGCAATATTTTATATATAAAATTGTTATTGGAATATAAGTAATAATGGATATTTTACATTAATGAGGGGAATTCTTGAATAAGTTGATGAATTCAATTACAAACAGGAAATAGGAACAGAAAAAAAAAGTAGACATAAACTCAACTCATGGATATGCGTGTGATTAAAAGGCATTCTTGTCAGCCCTACTTTTGACCTTAACAAAAAGTGATGATTACTAGCATTTTTATTTATATCCTTTATGTGTAAGGTATGATATAATCATATCGCACTTTACTTATAAAAGAAAATTGATAGTTTATTTGAATGCATATTTACTGGAACTATTTGTTGAAACACAGGTTGGACGCGACGGACATGGCTTCCAGGAGCAGCGTTCTTCTATCAAGGAACAGAATTGGCCTGGTGGACATCGCACAGTTTCACAGGTAACTGTAAATAATATTAAGCAAATATACAGATCAGCTATTCCCAGATTGAATCGTTCTGTTAGTGAACATAATATTGAAGATTTTTTTAATGGTTCATCAGACTTTAAACAAAACAAAAAAGTAACGGAAAATGTTACATAGAAAGAAAAACGCAAAAATAAGCTTAAAGTTAGTTGGTTTCGTTATTTTTTAAATGTAGGCCTATTTCGGGAATAACTTTTATAAGAATTTCGATATATATATATATAGAACAAGAGTTTTTAAATATATTGTGACACAAAATAACTATGTATATATGGTTCCAGTAATATTGTTGTAGTAAATTATAAGGAAATTTACTTAAAAAAATCTACTCCAAATATTTGGTGAATGTAAGAAATAGTACTTTATTTAATGGAAATGATAAGGGTGTGACAAATGAATTTTGAAGACGTTGCAGAATGCAGAAACCTAGGAACAAAAATTCTAAACAGGTATCAAGTTCCAAAAGAAATTAAACATACATTCAACTCTAAAACGTATGCTATTATGCATTACACGGTCTTTTGTCATCCAAATTTCTCTAAAAACACGTTAAACTGAAAGTATATAAATCTCTTATTCTCCCAGTTATATGAAGAGGAATAGTGGTATATTAATTTAAGAAAAAAAATTGCATCCAAGGGAGATGAACAGGCAGACGAATGGAGAAGAGTGTATAACAGTGAACTGCATTAGAACAGGTGAGCAATTTTAATATTCTGGGATACAATTTGTCATATAGGAAAAGTGAAGAAATTTCAAACAAAATAAATACATTTAATTATATGTGTGGCACCATAAAACAAAGACTCAAGGGAAGTAGAAAGAGACAACTCGAACATTTTATAGAACAATAGCGGTTCCAATACTACTACATCGATCGGAACACTGGGTCTTAATCAAAAAACCTGGAACGAAAAATATAAACTTCAGAAATTAGATTTTTGATGGGTGTGGCTGGCTAAACAATAACAGATCGGAAACTAAATGAAGATATGCAAACATAACTACATTTATTCAAGTTACTAGGGCCTATATAAAATTGTACAATGCAGAGACGAATGAATACACCACATCAACAGAACGGATAACAACAGAATCCTGAAACAAATTCTTCACTAGGACGAAGAAATGTAGGAAGACCCAATAAAATATGGACAGACCAATTTTAACACGAGATCATAACAGACCTTAACCCATTTACGTCAAAAAGAAGAGGCAGACTCGTCGGTTGTTAAATGGCCTTTAACTCAGAAGACGGGGTACATTCGCTTAATTCTGCTGTTATATATTTTGCAATATTTTATACATCTCTTGGCTGGGTAATCTTCTGTTAACATTTATGAATAGTAGAGGAATGTGTCTTTGCCTTTACCCTTATTGTGATTTCAAGTAACGTTATCTTTTGTTTGTTTTGAATGTCTGAAAATGGACAATATAATATACGGTAAGTTAAATGCGGTTTCTGGGAAAATACATTGAGCATTTGAACCTGAAGCGAATGGATTAAGGTCTAATTTTTGATACTGGTGAGGATGATGATTATTCTCAAACAAGATGCGACTGTCAATAAATGAAGTGAATGAAAGTAGAGAAAAGTGGTGTTAATAACAAGACATTGCTTTTAGACTATGATTATGCCACTTACCTGGAGCTGGTTTAATGCCTCTTGAAATTCGACAAGTTGGATATGAGTTGCACCTTCCAGTGAAATCGCAAGAACCTTCCATAACACAAACTTCACCGCTCAGGCAGCGCATGTCGCTACATGTCCTATTTGCTACAATTCAAACATGCATATTAGTAACCAATTAGAAACCAACCAGCCTTTAAATGCAAATCCTATTGGTCAGATGAACACTGATAGCTCGTTCATTCGGGTTGAAAATTCATTTATCGATAAATTCGAAATGAGATTTCTCGATACAATATACGATACATTCAAACTTGCTAACTGGATATCGGATTCAATTGTTCTGCTAGCAACAGTTTATAAATTGAGAGAATATTTATTGAGTGGCGTGAAAACATTGAATTATTGAATTTCAGAAAGAAACAGGAAACCTTCTGGTAAATTCCAGCTTCTACAGGAACTTGATTTTAAATTCTTTCTGAGACAGCTTAATTGAACAATGTCCTGCTTATATATGGGTTTGTACAAATATGCATGAAATGCACAAAGAGATTAAACATAGGCTCAATTCTAGAAATGCGTGCTATTATGCATTACAGGATCTCTTGTCATCCCAACTTCTCTCAAAAACCACTAAACTGAAATTGTATATAAATGTTATTCTCTTCTTCTCCTTATAAGCCCTTGTTTCTATCAAAGAGATTTACGCACTCTCCCCCTACAGGGGAGAAATTGAACCATACCAATTTAGTTCACTTCTTTTCGGATATATGTCATTGAGTGGGCTATGGTCAGCGTTTCGTCTCATAGTGACATCTAGGAAACCATGTAGTACTAGGATGGGAAAGTTCGGCAAATTTTGCTTAGAGGCTTTTTTTATTCAGACTTAAAGATCTTTTACGAGTCTGAAAACCTTCAGACTCGGGACCCTCGGCTTAAAGTATCTCCCGGAGGACTCACGCCTTGGATTTTTGCTTCCTAAAAAATCCATCGACCCTGGCCGGGTTTGAACTCGGACCAGTGGCAAGGAGCATAACACTAATTCACTGCGGCCGATAAACTGTTATTTTCCCAGTTGCATTATATGGGTGAGAAACATGGACTCTTACTTTAAGGGAGGAAAGGAGATTACGAGTATTTGAGAATAAAGTTCTTAGGAACATTTTTGGACCAAAGAGAGATGAATATACAATACTGCATGGCATAGAACTACAAGGTCTTTATAGGAAGACAGATATAATAAGAAAAAATAAGTCTCGTAGAGTGCGATGGGCAGGACATGTGACACGAATTCGGAATGAAAGACGTGCATGGGAACTTCTTGTAGGAAAACCAGAGGGAAAACGCCCAGTTGGTAGACCTGAAATGAGATGAGAGAATAAAATTGATCGTTATCTGAGGGAAGTAGATTATACAGGGAATGATTGGAAAACATTAGCTTAGGATAGGGTTGTGTGGAGAGCTTATGTCCGTGCGGCCATGAACCTACGGGTTCGATAGTGCCAGTAAGTTAGTTATATATGGGTGTTGCGAAAAAAAGAGCGTCCAGTATGAACAGAAGAGGTATAGTGTAGTCTATACCCACCCGTATGTCTCTACGTGTGGACTTGAGTGCTGCCTAATATGAGGTTACCAACAAAACTAATTTATTTATGTTTATTTCACTACAAATGAGCAGCGCCTCTTCATTGGTGATTTTCTAGAGATATAGAAGGATTATGGTTAAATAATTATTTTGTTCTTATAATGATTAAAAACATTGCTCCATTAATGTTAATCTTTATTAGTAAAATTCATATAAAATTCCGTTGAGGTGAAGTCATATGATGAAAGTTAGAAATTAAATTGTACCTGTTGATAGGTGCCGTCGTCCTCAACTTGTTAATACATTGTATATAAAATTAACTGGAGCGCTATCGGAAGTTACCTTCCATCTTCTGCAGGTTGAGTTTCCGTTACTTGTTGTTGTTGTGTACGGTGATGTGTACTCCAACTGTTTGTAGCAGCAACAGTTGGAGTACACACCACCGTACACAACAACAACAAGTAATGGAAACTCAACCTGCAGAAGATGGAAGGTAACTTCCGAAAGCGCTCCAGTTAATTTTATATACAATGTATTAACAAGTTGAGGACGACGGCACCTATCAACAGGTACAATTTAATTTTTAACTTTCATCAAATGTTAATCTTGTCAGAGAGTGATATATGGTTAGCACTTCGCCTCAAGTAAACATCTGTAGGCAACTAAGGGATTTGCTTGGATGGTAAAGACCGATTGAATTTTTTTCAGCGGCACTAATTTAGGCTTGAGGTTCTTTAATGAGCTCGAAAATTTTCAGATTCGGAACGTAGGGCTTAACAGTCCCAGCGCAGGACTTGTTTAACGGACTTTTCCATCCTAAAAAGTCATTCGACCCCGGCACGTACCAGAGGCAAGTAATTTAACCTCTAGAGCACCGAGGCTAGTACATAGGAGATAGCATAAAAAATGTATGAACATGGGTCATATATTCATATGATGGAAACTCAAATTGCTCCTTGAATTTCGCATTATAAAAAGTTATATATCTCCACTTTGTCCACCGCTGTGGTCTCGGGGTAGCGTGCTGCCTTGTCACGCAGCGGGCCCGGGTTCGATCGCCGGTCGAAACAGTTTTTCTGGGTGAGGTTTTTATCGGGGTTTTTCCTCACCTGTAAGACAAATGCCAGGAAAACTTTAAGGCCCAAACAGTCCCCGAAATCATATGGCCATCGCAATCATCATCATTCATATTCATGTTAGGTTAAGCTTAGGATTAGGGACTCTCCTGGCGCATCATTATCATCAATATCACCCATATCATCGGGGCAACGTAACCCCGCCTTCCAGGCGCCTCAACCTCAGAAGTGGGTTACAAGTACGCCATGCCAGGAGAGAAACCAGGAATGTCGAAAGTCAAACCTGGGGCATTTGGGGGAAAAAATATATCTCACTTTTAAATTTCATTAAGCTAATGGTAATATCCCCACTTTTTCACATGATACAATTGGAAATTTATACTAGATTTTAACAACAGCTTCCTGATTTGGAATATGAAATCTATTTGCCTTTTACACTGTTTGAGAAATAACTATTCACAAAAACATATGTATCTATTCTAATGCTACCCACTGCACTTTATGTACTTCGAGTTCTGCGCTTAGCGGACAGATGGCGTGAATGTGGTTGAAACTTACGTTTTGCAGGAGAGCAATTTGCCATTTCCAGCAGTACTGCACACAAGACAAGATTTAGAATCAGATTAAGTTGTGTTCCTGAAACAAAGAAAAATTACTCATTATTGAAACAAATATGTAAAACAGTGTTTTACTCGCTCTCTTCTTCTGGAGTTCTCTTTATCATCAGCATTGACTCGAAAACTCTTTATGGGACCCGGCTTTCCCCAGAAGTCTACTTCCTTCCTCTCCATTACACTGGTCGACAAGGTTTTCGTCACAACAAATATGATAGTAAATCTAGTGTATTTTTTCATACTGAATTCAGGTATGTAGTCAGAATTTTTCCATGGGGCACAGTTGTTTTGTAATTGCTACTTTTTTTAAAGTGATTTTAGCATTCTCTTTGGCCTGTCGTAGGAACCTTTACCTTATATGTCGCGATTTTATTCAAGCTGTATTTAAGGAAATTATAAGTAATGTCATGCTGAACCTCCAAAAGACAAGTGTAGGTCCATGAGTGTTTTAACATGCTCAGACCTGTTAATCTGCATTGCATTGTGTCAATATTGAGCAAAATATGCCCAAAAATCACCATCTACCACTTTCTAGGTAAGTTAGAATGAGTTACAGTTAGATGGATTTTATTAAAAATTATAAAAAATGTAAATGAATATCACAGAAATCTCTTGCCTGATAGGGAAAAACTGAAATGATATTTAAATTCAGGATGAAAAATACTTTGTCGATCAGTGTATTTATTAGCCTTATATGTTCAACAATGTGCTCCAGCAGTTTTGTCATCTGTTTCCAAATTATCAATACTTGTAAAATCTATTATATTCACAATTAAGGTTACATATTAATTTTTTTAAATATTAATATAAGTACCAAATAACATGCCGAAGATGAAACGTGTTTTGAAAGGCCTACATGATTTAAAATAATTAACGAAGATTTTTAAATAAAAATCCATTTTAATTAAGGAAGACGGGTATAAAAACACTTGTATTAATATTTAAAAATATTTTAACGCTTCCAAATTATTTTCTCACCTTGTTATTGGTTACCTCTCTATCTATTCCATCTAGGTTTGACTGAAGAGCTTTTCTTGTTTTGCCTTATAGCTTCCATTCTTATTAAGTGTCCAGCTTATTATCTTCTTCTTCTCGATCCTAGGCTTTCAGCCTGATGGAAAGTGGTTTTCTTTTCATTCTTCTCATGGTCTTCCTGGAAATCTCCTGCCAATCAGAATATCACCTCGCAGTTTTTGCTAGTAAACGTGTCCTTTTATCTGATATTGATAGATAGATAGATCATCGGTTGATTAATGTCTTTGACATCGTCCGATTCCTAATAGCCGATTTTGTCGGTCCATCAAATCTCCTGGTTGTAGATGTTTCTCCTTCATGTATAAACATATTCCCTGAATCCAGGAGGTTTAGGTCTTCCTCTGCCTCGTCTTCCCTCAGGTTTCCATTCCAAAATACATTTTGGTAGCCGATCCTCTTCCATTCACTGGACATGTCCGTACCATCTTAACTGCTGAGTTTTAATATAATCTAAAATAGTTAAAGAAAATAACTAATTCTAAACTGCATTAATAATTAATACCTTCCACTGTCAAATAAATAAGAATGAAATATATATTAATTTCAAATAAAACAATAAAGAAGATATGTCGCACCCAAGAAAAATTACACAAAAGAGTATACTTATAAACAAAATTCTCGCATACGTCTTCGATCTTCATTTTATCCCTTATAACTGGGTATCTAATTTTTTCTCTTCTTGAAATTCTTGCTGCCCTGCGTATAAAATCCATTTCCGTTGCCAAAATATACTTATTTGTTTTTGTTGTTAATGGCCAAAGTTCTGCTCCATAAGCAATTATGCATTTAACAATTTTATGATATATATTCATTTTATTTGTATTAGGCTACTTATATTTTTATCCCACAATATTCTATTGAGGCAAGCAATTGCAAATTTTCCTTTATTATTTCTATGTCTTATTTTCTCTTCTTAACTTCCATTTTTATTCATTTTAATTCCTGAATATGTGATCTCACTACAAGATTTTATGTTTCTCCAGTGTTCAAAATTAGTCCCCATTTATCATTTCCATCTATTAATTTTCTAGTCATATATTCTAAATCTTCATAATCTTGTGCAATTAACAATTGTTGATCATCTGCAAAATGTAAGTTAATATTGATTAATTAGTTAATTTATTTGAAATAAATAATTTAGTTAAATAGTTTCACCTACAACTTTGCCAAGAAGGTAGCTGCCCGATTTATGAAACAAAATACCATTATGGAACATACAATTATCACCCACATATTTAATAAAGTAAGGGAGTGAACTCAGTTGCCGGAACAGCGGGTAGCGGAGATGCCATTAAATCATCCTCTTTCAACGAAACCAGGAGATAATTATATTTCCATCTCTGTCACTGAGTCTAGAAATTAAACATAGGCTCAATTCTGGAAATGCATGCTATTATGCATTGCAGAGACTTTTGATCTCCCAACTCCTTTCAAAAAATATTAAGCTGAAAATGTATAAAACTATTATTCTACCAGTTATATTATATGGGTGCGAAACATGGACTCTTACTTTAAGGGAGGAAATGAGAGTACGGGTATTTGAGAATAAAGTTCTTAGGAACATTTTTGGACCAAAGAGAGATGAACAGACAGGTGAATGAAGAAGACTACATAACAATGAACTACATGGTCTTTATAGGAAGCCAGATATAATAAGAACAGTTAAGTCTCGTAGACTGCGATGGGCAGGACATGTTGCGCGTATGGGGAATGAAATATATGCATGGAAACGTCTTGTAGGAAAGCCAGAAGGAAAACGCCCAGTTGGTAGACCAAGAATGAGGTGGGAGAACAACATTAACTATGATTTGAGGGAAGTAGATTATACAGGGAATGATTGGAAAGCATTAGCTCAAGATAGGGATGTATGGAGAGCTTATGTCCGCGCGGCCATGAACCTACGGGTTCGAGAGTTCCAGTGAGAGTGAGAGAGAGAGAGAGAGAGAGAGAGAGAGAGAGAGAGAGAGAGAGAGATAGAGAGAGAGTCACTCAGTCTGCGGCGTCAAGTGGCAATAGCGTTCCTATAAGAGCAATACTATTTTATAGACATGAAAACCTCTATAGTATGACTTTAGGTAACCTGGCATCGCTCATTCTTGAGGAATGGTTATTCCAATCCTGTTGTGATTGAACCAGAGGTTAACATCATCTTCCGACAGGTCGCGTCCCTGTAAGGTATTACTCCACCAAGTAGTCTGCGCAGGCGGAAAAAAAAAAATGTTAACTAACATGCTGTCTTTCTCTTTATCTTCCTTACTATGTTGCCACTCCCTGTCCTCTGTATATGTTCTATGTCTGTAAGGTAGAGAGCTGACAAATACTTTGGATTTTAATGGTCCGTCCTTCTAGGCGGTTATTGGCAAAATTGCCAATTTGACGACCCTGTTACTATTGGGATTACGTGTAGGAATGGGCTGTGCCTTCTCATTACATGTTGCCACTTGTGATTTATTGTGAGGCGACAAATACTGCGACTTTAAATGATCCGACCGCTTGAGCGTTCCGTGCTCAAATTACTAATTTGACAATCATGTTAAGATCTTTGGTACGTGTTTAGGGATTCTCCGCCCACACTTAAAATTGAACCATTTCAATACGTGATCGGTTGTACAGTCTTCTCCTACATCCCTTCCACAGATTCAGTAGTTCGCGACACTAGAGCTAAAACTCTTCCCTCCACCCGTGCGAAGTTAACTTGGTGGTATAATACATGTGACATGGGACGTGTGAAATTACTTACATGGTAGAGAAATAAATGTTTTACAAAGAAAAAATCTTTCAGCCATTATTTTATTTCGTTTTATTTTAGATGAGTATCACAAATAACACCCTTTTTTACATGGAATCTGTAAAGACAACAATAAAACTATTCACATATCAACAAAACAAATTGAAATGAAATGAAATAGCTGACATTTCCATGCAACTAAATAAAATAAATACCTTTCCGAAAAATAAGGAAAACAAATAGGCTGTGATTTAAAAAATATTGTCGTTTTTATAACCTGTGGAATAATGACTGAAAATGTTGAATACTGGATGTCATTATAACATTAAAACAATCACACTGACTTGACAATTTTCACTTTTTATTGTAGTGCCAAACTAATAATTCTCAGTTTTTAATCAACATTATAAGAGCGGGAACATTTGGCTCTAAGCTGCATGATGCAAATTTAGATTAGTATTTATGAAGATCTAGTTCCATAGCCGTTTGTTGCAGAACACATAATCCGTGATAAGACTGATGGCGTTTACATTTTTATTGAATAATAAGGCTATATTTAAATATTCAATTGCCTAGATGTAAACCAACACCTTACTCCTCAGAGAAACGCCACATAAAGTTAAAATTTAACATCATGAATGACAATAGACCTCAAACAGTGGCCAAAAACAAAAAAAAATGGGAAAGCCTAATAAAACATATTGATACACCGAACATAGCAAGAAAAAACAGAAGTAGCACATTTTAGAATGACAACGAGCCACGACTGTCTGGGAAAACACCTCTACAAAATCAATGTTCTGCCTTTACCGAAATGCATTTTATGCAATCACTCTGATGAAGAAATGGACGAAGGTCATCTGAACAACGGTATCGCTGTCAAACATGAAGATTCTAACACCTCAAAGTATTGGAGAGCAAGACTGCTAATGACTTTAGTGTTAGATGCAGCACATTAGACAACAACATATTTAAAGATTTGGCGCTGAAAGTGTGCGTACAGTTACTTCATGAGCAAGTGCAACAGATGGCATCAAAATCTCTTTTTTTTAATGACGCTTAGCCAGTTGATGCATAATGCCATCCAATGAATGTAGGTCATATTTAATTAATTTGACTTGGTATATGAGAGTAATTTGATATCGATGTATCAGACATGTATTGAGCTTCGTTCCACGTTATTATGAAATATCCCGTTTCCATACACATTTGTGGACTAGAGTGTTCCTAGAACTCAACAAATCACGTTGTTCCAGGAAGAATGCCACATGCAGAGTAACCCGATACTCTCAATTATATTGTGAATATATTTTGAATTTTCACATGGATCATTCAATAATTCATTCATTCTTTATTAATGGAAACAATTAGTTCATTAGAGATTAAAAATTGGACGAAATAAAATATTGAATGTATTCTATTTTGCAGATGATATAGTATTAATTTTTGACAAAGAGGTCAGGCTACAAAAAGCAGTCTATCAGTTTAATACTATTGGTAAGAAATATAATATAATAATTTCAAAATTAAAAACTAAAGTAATGGCGTTCCATGGAAAGTACCCAGTAAGAACAAAGATAATAGTAGAAGATAAAGTATTGGAACAGGTTTCACACATCCAACTTATGAAGAAGAAGAAGAAGAAGAAGAAGACATAAATGAGAAAATGCAGAAAGTTCGACATATTTGTGGAACAATCAGACGAACACTGGAGAACAAAGTAAGAAAGGATACGCAGCTAAGATTTTATTCAACGATGGCACTACCAATGGCGATGTATTGAAGTGAGGCACGGGTCCTGAAGGAAAAAGAAAAAAGTAAAATTCAGGCAGCGGAAATGAGCTTTCTACGGGCTGTGAAAGGTTGTACATGAGAAGAACATATTAGAAATGAGAATATTAGAGAGGAACTAAAGTTCAACCACTTCTTCAACAATAGAAGAACACAGGAACAATTGGATAGAGCATCTACAAAGAATGACAGAGGATAGGATACCAAATATGACACTGATGTATAATCCTAGAGGACGAAGATCGGTGGGAAGACCAAGACTGCGCATGCCCGGCCTCTATATCATCAGCAGCAGCACTACACCCAATTCTAGCCTCGGCTTCCTTCAGAACCCTCTTCCAGGCATCTCTGTCTCTGTAGCAACCAGCCACCATCCCTCGATTCTCAGCTTCCTCAGATCCTTTAAAATTCCACCCATCCAACGCAGTTAGGTCGTCCCACATTCCTTTCTCCTTCTAATTTATATTCCATGATTTTCTTGGGTTGTCTCATATTCAGTCATTCTTTGTACCGGCACTGCCCATCGCAATCTTGAAACTTTAATATATGTAATCACATCAGGGGACTTATACAACTGATAGAGCTCAGAGTTATATCTTATACACCATTCTCCCTTGTCACATATTGGGCTATAAATTGTTCTTAATATATTATTTTCAAATGAACTCAGTCTTGACATATCGGTCCTGGACAAGGTCCATGTTTCACTGCAATATGTTAATATTGGTTACTACTAACGATACGTCAAGTCCACATCGTCGTGAACAGTAACAGCTAGTAGCAGACTTATCTTGCTGATGATGGAAGTTACTTCCAAAAGCCCTCCTGATAACATTTTAATAGCCTATAATATTTAACACAGTTGAGAACGACGGCACCTTCCAACAGGTATATTTTAATTTAATTGTATAATATTGGTTTTCCCAGAGTTGTATGTAGATTACATTTTGTTTCTCTTGTAAGAAGCTTTGATAAAGAGTGTCTTAATAATCCAATGTATGCTTTATTGACATTTTGAGTACTCCTTCCAATTTATCACTGGTGTTGTTTGTGTCATTACTTAGGGAGCCAAGATATACAAAACTAGAAACCCTCTGAAGCCCGACCTCTATAAGGGAAGGTAATTGAATTGTTCCTGTCGTGTAATACCCTATTTGTAACATGAAACACCTGAACTAACTAACTCACTGCCACCACCGAGGTTCAAGACCTCGCGGACATAGGATTTTCATACAATCCTATATAGAGATAAAGTTATACATCATCCCTTGTTTAATTAAAAAAGTAAAGTAAAGTGATCCCACAACAGGCCTAAGGAGGCCCTTGGGGTAGTAGGAAATTAAGGCTCCTACTTTTTCTAGACAATCGGCACTTTATGTCAGCCGGGTTGTCAGCCCTGCGTGACGGCCGCCTTTACCCCCAGAACAGGCGTCTGGTTACTCATTTCCGTTAGAGGCTGAGTTTGGGTCAGTTTAAAAATCCTGACCCCAACGGGACTTGAAACCCTCGACCTTCCGGCTTGTAGCGCAGTGCCTTAACCACTACGCTACGCTACCTCAAATCATGGTCAATGCTATTCTATCACCTCATTTTAGCTTATGGACAGGGCGCTTTCCTTCCAGTATTACATTTTCCATCCCCCCCTTTTATTGACTTTACTTCAATGAAGGAGGAAAGATTATTTGAGAATAAAAGAATTAGGAAAAATTTTGGGCCAAAGAGAGATCAACAGATAGGCGAATGGAGAATATTACATAATAGAGAGCCACATGATATTTATGGGAAACCAAACTTTAATATGAATAGTTAAGTCTCGTGGCGGCTCCGTGGAGCAAGCGGTTAGGCACTTGCCTCTCACCGCTGGGGTCTCGACATCGAGTCTAGGTCACTTCATGTGGCTTTCATGGTGAACTAAACGGAATTTGGACAGGTTTTTCTCGGGATTTCTCCCGTTTTCCCCAGCCACAAATTTTATTCCACGATTTCTCCAACTCTCTAACCCATTTCGTCTCATTTCGTTCATCCAGCCCCCTGTGGTGGTGCGTCAAGGATGGTCGACCGGCACCGTTGTAGTTCACAAATCTCTCTCTCTCTCTCTCTCTCTCTCTCTCTCTATATATATATATATATATATATATATATAGGGGTTTCATCTCATCTCATTCCTCGACCCGACCATGAGTTGGACACGATTTGTGGATATTTATTTACTTTTAGTTAAGTCTCGTAGACTGCGATGGGCGGACATGTGGAACGAATTGGAAATGAAAGAGAGGAATGGATACCTGATAGGAAAACCAAATGGATAGCTATCAGTAGGCAGACCAGGAATTAAGTGGGATAATATTAACCATGATTTGAAGGAGGTAGATTATACAGAGGATGAATGGAAAACATTAGCTCAGGATAGGGATATATGGTGACCTTATGCCCGTCCGGCCATGAACCTATGGGTTCGATAGCGTCAGTGACTTAGTGAGTTAATTACATAATAATCAGTATTTTACATTCCTCAGATTATGGTTTCTTTATTCCTTTCTCTTTAATTAAATATATTTTCAAGAAAATTTAACCATAAGAAGAATCCTCCGAAAGACTCTTAGAAAAACTCGGCTCAGGTTTTATAAAATTTTGGCTGTTCCTGTCCTTTTATATGGATTTGAATCTTGGATACTTACAAAAGAAACATACGAGTATTTCACACATTCAAGCCACTTAAATGAAATTTTTAAGATCTGTAAAATGATGTACACGCAGGTTTGATTACATAATGAATCAATAAGAAATTAACTGGATATATTTTCAATACTTGATAAACTAGAAGAGCACAAATACTGATGGAAAGAACATTTAGACAGAATGGACAATACAAGATGACCCAAAACGATCAACACCTACAAACCGCATGGAAAAAGATCTTTGGGACGTCCAAGGAAACGATGGACTTGAGACCGGAACAGGTCACATTGACCTAACCCTGGAAAGGAAGAAGAAGAAGAATAAGAAGAAAATCTATCGATATGGTCTCGGGGTATCGTCTTTCTCTCGTTAACAGCAACCTCTGGTTCGGTCCCAGTAGGGACAACTTTCCTGAGTGATTTGTTTTGGAGTTTTCCTCACGTGTAAGATGAACGTCGGGAAACTTTAAGATCCTAATGGTTACTCAAGAGCATCTCCCCATCACAATCATCCGTATCGTATTCATTTTGTTTAGTGTTAATGGATGAGTGACTGGTTTGTTTAGTCTTAATATAGGAAGATAGATTTAACTATTTTTTGTATTTAAGGTAAAAGTAAAGTGATTCCACTACAGGCCCTTGGGGTAGCAGGAGGTTAAGGCTCCCTCTTTTTCTGGACAATCGGCACTTTATGTCAGCCCTGCGTGACGGCCGCCTTTACCCCCAGAACAAGTGTCTGGTACTCATTTCCGTTAGAGGCTGAGTCGACCCCAGGGCCATGCTGCCGCCAGAAGGTTTAGGTCAGTTTAAAAATCCTGACCCCACCGGGACTCGAACCCTCGACCTTCCGGCTTGTAGCGCAGTGCCCACTGCGCTACCTACATAGATTTATGGTTAATTAATCCAGATATTTTGACTAAAAGACTAAATTACCTCTGGTGGAGTCGGATTATAAAGTGAGAGGTTATACTAAGGTAGAGAGAGAGAGGGGGGGGGAGAGAAAGGGAGAAATTTTCATGAAGATACTTCAAAATATTGTAAGTTTGATCAATATTTTACGTAAATTTTATTCACGCTGTGATTAATAATGTACCTTCTTGTTACTCTAGACGTATCTAGGCCTTTCTTCCTCGCATCATTAGCTACTGAATCGATTCTCTAACGGTTCAGTAGCCTGATTCCTTAAGCAATAACTTTGGTAGCTACACACCGCCCATTAGATTCTCAAACAACTTTCCTGCGTGTTCATACGAATTTAGTTTCTTGTTTTGTTTGTAGTCAACATATACGAGTACTTCGATTTTCATGACAACAAGAGTGTACTAGGTGCATATTTATGTTATAATAAACCAGTACTAATAAATTCATGATAAAATTCCGTTGATGTAGTGGTCAGAGAATTAAAATCATCATCATCTTCACTGCAAGGTTTAGGCGATTCGCTGTTCAGAATTCATAATAATTCCTTCCATCTCTTCCTAGGTCTTCCTACATCCATTCATCCTTTTAGTTTATAATGATATGCTATCTTGGGCAATCTTGTTTCTTCCATTCTCTGTACATGCTGCTCCCAGCAGACGCGGTGTTGTTGAATTCTATCATTTATTGTTATCTGGTAAGAATATATTTCTAATTCTCTTCTTATTCCTTCATTTCTTATGTGGTGAAATTTTGTGCATCCTTCGGTCCTTCTTAGAAAGGTCATTTCTGCACTTTGTAGTCTGCTCGAACTCCTCTTATTTGTTACCCAGGACTCACTACCGTATAAACGTGCTGGTACCGCCATGCTTTTGTAGAACTTCAATCTTGTATCCCTCCTTGTTTTATGTTTTAGTGTTCTATGAATGGTGTCACATATCATTTGAAATTTTGATAATTTATTGTCTATATCATTTCTTGTTGCATATCCAGAAGACAGTTCACAACCCAGAATTAAAATTATAATGTAAAATTATAAAATTGTGTATAATTTTTAGTCTCCTCAACTGTTAAAACGATTAAAACATTGTAGGCCTTTCGGGACCAATCCCATCCTCAGCGGAATTTTGTATGTTACTCTCCAGCTACTATCCAGTACCAGGCCTATAATGCCTTAATAGTTGAGGAGACTGATTAAAATATACATAATTTTATAATTTTACATCATATCTATATATATTATGAGAATTTGTCTCATCATTGAGGTTTTTCTCCAACCAATCTTAATAAATAATTTAAATGAGCTTAAAAATGCATAAATGACTACGGACATACAGACTATCAGTTTGTAAATACACATTCATAAATTTCCCTTAATTAAAGTTCTCCATCGTGCTCTGTTATCTGTGTCTTCATCCGTTACGCCAAATTTCCTCATTGAATGTTATTTTTCCAGATGGTTCTTGGTCTTCATTTTCTGCTCCTTCTTTCAGTTTGCCATATATCGACGGCCTTTGATAGTCTTTCAACCTTTCTTCTTAATAAGTTTTCATACCACATTAGTTTTCTGTGTTCATTTCCATCCATTATACTTCTTTCTGCGTTCATCCAGTTTCTAATTTCTGTATTTCTACTTCTTTCTAGTCGAGATTTTCTGGTAGCTCTTCTATTTTAATACCCATAATAAACCAGGACAAGGCGTCTCGGTGTGAGCGTGTTTACAGTTTTCAATTCCTTAGTTGTATACATAAACGGCATGAAAGTCTGATCAGTGGGGTACAATGCATTTTACGTCACCACTACATTTCTACTACAGGATACGCATTTTGAAATAACCCAGCACTGAACTGGTTTGTACTTTCTCTTATCTGTAGTCAGTGCGGCAATGTTTTCGTCAGTGCACGGGCGCGGGCGCTCTGATAGTACATAATCCCAACTCCTGTGATAATATTGACGCGAGACATGGACTCTTCCTCTAAGGGAAGAGGAAATATGAGTATTTCAGAACAAAGCTCTTAGGAAAGTTTTTGGATCAAAGAAAAATGAACAGACGGTGAATGGAGAAGACTACATAACAGTGAGCTACATGATCTTTATAGGAAGCCAGATATAATAAGAACAGTTAAGTCTCGTAGACTACGATGAGCAGGACATGTGGCATGAATGAGGAATGAAAGATGTGCATAGAAGTTTCTTGTAGGAAAACCAGAGGGAAAACGCCCAGGTTGCAGACCAAGAATGATGTGGGAGAATAACATTAACTATGATTTGAGGGAAGTAATTATACAGGGAATGATTGGAAAACATTAGCTCAGGATAGGGATGTATGGAGAGCTTGTGTCCCTGCGACCATGAACCTACGGGTTCGATAGTGCCAGTGAGTTGTTAGTTAAACAGAGACGAACAGGTAGATAAACGGAGAAGACTTCATAACATAGAAATATATGGTATTTATGGGAAATCAGATGAAATAATAATTAAGTCCCGTGGACGTCGATACGCAGGACATATTACACGAATGGGGAATGAAATAGGGGCACGGGGACTCATGAAAAACAGAGGAAAACGCTTAATATGTATCCCAATAATTAGGTAGGAGGATAACATTAGCAATCATTTGAGGGAGGTAAATTATAAGGAGAAGATAGGAAAACATTAGCTCAGAATAGGGTTGTATGGTGAACTTATGTCCGCGCGAGCATCAAGCTACGAGTTTGATAATGCCAGTGATTAAAATATAAAATTATGGAATATTCACCTGAAAGGTCCGTCTCATCAACTTAATTAATTATTTAACTGTAGCGCTTTCGGGACTTGTCCCATCATCGGCAGGATTCAAAACTGGTGTTTCACTGAAGATCTGTTAGAGGGGGTGACATGTATTGGGTTCGTTTTCGTTTATCAGATTGTCGTTGTTGCGAGCTGCTTTCATTATTTCCATCTCTTCGAGTACGTTTATCTTCGCTGGATTATTTTCTCTGTGCATTACTGTTAGCGTGTTTTCAATATTTAACATGCGATGTCCTTCATGGATAACGTGTGTTGCATACCTTGATTTTCCTTCTGCGTGAATAAAGTCTCTAAAATGTTCTTTAAATCTGATGTTAAAACTCCTGTTTGTTCTTTCTATATAAAATTTGTTGCAGTCCTTACATGCCAATTTATATACTCCTTTGCTATTGAAAATGTTATTTTCTTCAGTGTTATTGCTTATTATGATGTTTAATTTGTTATTAGTTCTGTATGCTATTTTTACGTTTTTATCGGTTTTCTTTAGTGTATTGGCTAATTTTGTCGTTTCTTTTCCTGTGTATGTAAGTTTTATCCATGTTTTCTTGTACTTGTCAGATTCTTTTTTCTAGTTTAGTTATGTTGTTTATATTGTTCTTCCTTTTTTGTTTATTTACGAGTTTATCTATGATTTTTTAATTATAGCCATTGGTTTTGCCATATATTTAATGTAGTTGAGTTCTTGAATATAATTGTTTTGCTTAATGAGAGTTTTAACATTCTACTGATTAAGCTATTAAATATATTAATTTTCTGTTGAAAAGGGTGTGTAGATATTTTGTTTTGGCCAGAGCAATGTTTGTAGGTTTCCGGTATATGCCGATTTCTAGTTTATTGTTGTGTAGATTTTTGTTATAGACAAATCTAAGTAGTTTATGCTATTATTAACTTCTATTTCATCGGTGAAAGTGATTTTTTCATATTTAAGTCTTGTAATATTTCTTTTTCTTTTCTGTTTTCATTGTCGTATATTACTAGTACGTTATCGACATATCGTATTATTAGTTTTATGTAGAATTTGCGTATTATTTCCTCAAAATGTTTATTTTCCAGTTCTTGTAGGAAGATTTCAGCCATTATTCCGGACGTAGGACTCCACATCGGTATCCCGTCTTCTTGAATAAAAAGTTCATTGTTAAAATAGAAGTAATTTTGTTTTATTGTTGTTATTAATTTGTTTAACTGATTGATGTAGTTTTCTTCCCGTTTACTGTCTGTTAGTTTTTGTCTTATTATGTTTGCTGTTTCGTTTACCGGGATATTTGTATAGAGGTTTTTTATGTCGAATGACGTCATTTTAATGTTCCTATTTATTTCTAAATGATGTAGTTTGTCTAATAGTTCAAATGAGTTCTTAATTATATAACGATTTTCAAGTTTGACATCATTTTTCATTTTTGAGCTACTAATTTGGAAATTTTATAGTTGGGGGCATTCGTGCAATTAACAACTGGTCTTATGGGAATGTTGTCTTTATGGATTTTTTGGAAGGGCTTTCATTACTGGTGGTGAGGGAGTATTATTTATCCATTTGCTGCTTTTGTGAATATTCCATTATTTTATATTTTAATTTTGAATAATACCTCAACGGAACACATCATGAATCTTATAAAAGTTGATAATGCCAGTGAGTTACTTATTTTTGTGAGTAGAAGTCGTCCATTATATAGAACATAAAGGACTATGGGTGATATATACTCAGAGAACCACGTAGAATATGGAATCTTTCGGTAAAAATTCAGTTAAGTTTTCTTATGACTGCGCAATATGTGGGAAACGTACACATTTAACAAGAAAAACCTGAGAACACTATGAAACTAGTGCCACAAGCTGTCGCCACAGTCGTGCTCAATTTTCAATATAATTCAAAGCACTTTTATAACTTTTCTTGTCCTTACAAGGGAACAGTCGACCATTGCATGTCGAAACCTGTCTTGAATTATTTCCCAGAAAAGTGTTGTGATGACCAATGTCGTGTCCAAAAAATGTATCTGCCTATTTTAACTGCAAGACACTAAAATCCAGTACCAAACCTCACATTTAAAGTGCAGGGAAGTAATACAACACCTAACTTGGTAGATTGGATAACCCTCGTAACTTGTCGTCCAGCTCGATACCTGAACAGTAACGAACAACCTTCAGCTAAGGATAGGACTGGTCCCGAAAGGCCTACAATATTTAAATTATTTTAACAGTTGAGGAAACTAGAAAACAAGCTATAAATTTATAATTGTATTATAACTAACTCACTGGCATTATCGAACCCGTGCAGGCATGAGCTTTCCATACATCCCTATCCTGATTTAATGTTTTTCAATCATCCCTTGTATAATGTACTTTCCTCAAATTATGGATAATGTTAATCTCATATCTCATTGTTGGTCTACCAACAGGGCGTTTTCCATCTTTTTTTTTTCCTGCAAGAAGCTTACATGCTCCTCTTTAATTTTCCATTCGAGCCATATGTCTTGTCCATCGTAGTTTACGAGACTTAACTGTTCTTATTGGATCTGGTTTCATACAAAGATCATTCTATTCCCCTGTCCATCTCTCTGTGGTCTAAAATTTCCCTTAGAACTTTATTCTCAAATAGTCGTAATCTTTCTCATCCCTTAAAGAGTCCATGTTCCGCATCCATTAAATACATCTGGGAGAATAACAGTATTATACATTTTCAATTTAACGTTGTTTTTATAGAAGTTGGGAAGACAAGAGTCCCTGAAATGCGTAATAGCATGCATTTCCAGAATTGAGCCTATGTTTAATTTCTTTATGCACGTCATTCCACGTATACTTTTATTATTCCTTTACATTTTAAACTTTCTTTAGCAAGGCATTACTTAATATAATTATAGGTATTATTTTTGTTGTTGTTATTATTATTATTATTATTATTATTATTATTATTATTATTATTATTATTTATTATTATTATCATCTTAAGGCGCGACAACTTCAAAAGTGAAAGTTTTGGGCTTCTCAACAATCTTCCTCCATGCCAATCTGTCTCTTGCGATATTGAAGTTAGTCTCATTTTCATTTTCTTTAGATCGTTCATTGTGTCATCCTCCCATCTAATCTTCGGTCATCCAACAGCTCTGTCTTTTATAGGTTTACAATTATAGTGTTTCTTGACCAGTCTCTGATCATCCATTCTTATCAAATGTCCAAGCCAACCAATTCACAGAGATCTTGTATGGTTTACTGTATTCTGATTTTTTATTAATTTGTTTAGTAGTTATTTGTTTTGATTCTCCAACAGTTATCACTTTCTCTATTTGATCCAAATATTCTTCTTAAAATTTTTCTTTCAAAAATTAATAATTTCTGTTTTATTGTTTCTTTTAGGACCCAAGTTTCACTAGCATATGTGACTACTGGTCTAATGAGTGTTTTGTATAACTAATTTTTGCAGTTAATTATTAACATTACTATTTTCCTTCTTTCCCTTGTCAACTTTATATTGTGTAGCCTATATCTACGTATTATGTATCATTAATCATGTATATAATTTATATAATTGTTATTGTATGTATAATTTAACTCTGGTGAAGTGGAGAAGACCTTACGGTCTTAAACTCCATCAGGTAAAATAAATAAATAAATAAATAGAAATAAATAAATACAATTCCTTTTGTAATTATTTTTCTTTGGTATTTGAATTTAGCCAGTTCTTCAAAATTTCTCTTATTTGTCATTAACTGTCAATTTCCATTATGTAATATAATTGTATATGTGAACATATATTTAGTTTTACTGATGTTTACTTCTTATAATTTTTATATTCTCTGATTAATACCGCAACGGAATTTTACCATGAACTTTATTAGGAGAGCAAGTTGACTATAGTTAAAATAGCATCTATATTTTTTCATTGGTGTGTAATATTGAATTTACTTTGGAACTTTATAAAGACTTACCTCTGCTTGCCATTGTATAGACGTTATGCTTCACTTCCTCAGCTTAAAATGTAGCAGAAGTGTGCAGTTGATGAAGTTGTTGAATATGGATGTAAAACCTGTCAAATACGTGATCGATGTTTCCTGGAACAAATTAACACTTTAGACAAGGTCAATATTGTACAAGTCATTTGTCACTTAATGAGAAACACACGATCGAGAGGCCTTCGATAACTTACTCAAAATACCTCTTTCTAGTCCTAAAATTGAAGTATGTATCAATTGGATAGAAGTAAGATAACATAATTAATATAAAATTATAGAATATTCACCTGAAAGGTCCGTCTCCTCAACTTAATTATCATTTAACTGTAGCGCTTTCGGGACTTGTCCCATCATCGGCAGGATTCAAAACTGGTGTTTTGAATCCTGCCGATGATGGGACAAGTCCCGAAAGCGCTACAGTTAAATGATAATTAAGTTGAGGAGACGGACCTTTCAGGTGAATATTCTATAATTTTATATTAATTTTGAATAAACCTCAACGGAACACATCATGAATCTTATAAAAGTTAAGATAACATAGATGTAGCAAAATGTTTCATGCAAAACATTCCTTCTTCTTTTTTATCATATTTTTATTTTTATTTTTTATTTTCCTTCTTCTTTAATACAAGTCAGTTTTGAACAAGGGTAATACATATCATAATCAAATAATTATATTTGTATCCTTGACAATGGCATGTGGGATCATGTTGAAACGTCGGAACCAGTGGCCAACCTTAAATCTTTCTTCATCATACTTATATCCGCGAAAACGTACAGTAAAACATACATATTTATTTATTTAGCAAGTTTCACAATGTTTCACAACATCTTCCTGAACCCAATTAATCTATTGTCATTCTCCTCTACATCTCTGTGTCATTCTAATCTCCATCGTTCAATCATTTTTCCCTATGCTACTCAAAAAACCATCAATCACATTATTTTCTTCCTCTAGCAAGTGGCACCGATTCTAATGTTATTCTTGGGAATTTGTCTTCTGTCATTCTTATTATACGACCATACAATTTTAATTGTTCGTTTTTTTTATGAAATGAAGGGCTTAGGGTAATAACATTTAAGACACATATTGTTCTTTCTGAGATATAAGGATTTTAATGTTTCAAAAAATTATAAATACTAATTGTGCAGTATTGTTGTTAATACATTGTGTGTCTATATGTTTTAACTCATCACTGGCGCACTTACAAATGATTTTATGGATATTTAAATACATTTATTTGATTTTATATGGAGATATGTCATTTCTTCACAGAATGTGGCTTATCATGTTACGGTCCTAAGCCCTTCAGATCTACTATTGAAGTCTGAACATTAATATTTTATTTAATTACACTGGTAACATGATTTTTGTCTCATGAGTACCAATAGTTGTGCTTAATACAGTTTTTTATCGTGTTTTCAAATATGTATTCAGAATTTCTCCATCACCCAGAGTTTTGTATTTCAATTTCAATTAATGGATTTAAATAATTATTTTTTTAATAAACGTTTTTTCGTCCATTTATTATCTTGGCGCAGTGAACAATGAACACGGGGAACACTTTCATCAGGAGATTTCAGCTATGGAAAATATATATCAAGGCAAATGGAATCCTAATATGCTGGCCGATTATTGTTGGGTCATCACGAAGAATGCTCCACAGGCGAAATATAGCAGAAAATCGTCATTTCTTACTGTCTAGGTGAGTCCGAATGTTCGAATATTGTGTAGTTATGAATGTAGAAAATATTAAAATGTTTGAAATTATAAATGCCTGTCTCTCGGAAACCTTGCGTGATGGAGAAAAACCGATATCATATTTGAATTCAGGAGACAAAATACTATCAGAATCATGTGTATATTTCTTTCTGAGACAAAAACGTGTTTTTTGTTGCTCGGTGTAATTACACTGTTTCTTGTTTTATCTCTTCTAAAAATTCCAGTTGAACTCCCCCCAAAATCAATTTCTGCAGAATTGAATTTACGTAACTCGTTGCTCTAGATTTTAATTCCCATTTCTAACCTATGCCATTGTACTCGTTATTAACTTAACATGTTTTTTAGAACTTATATTCTGATCCCATAAAACGCCATTTAATTTTGATGTAGGCCTACATTAAAAAAGTAAAGTCGAGTTTATTAACCAGCAAAATCGGACTTTGGGTTTACCAGAAACGAAAATATAAAAATTGCCCTAGCGCGCTATAGTGGTCGCAATTGTGACTGTTTCACAACCAAACTCAGTATAATACGCCATTGAAATGAAACGAGGAAGGAATTTTCCAAAAATCACCTTGGATGGGTGTACGGCTTCGGAAAAGGATCACAGTGAAAACTGTGTGTTTGATTATATAAGACCTAAACCAGTGACTCGAACCTATCATTCCTTGATAATAGCATGTGGGATCATGCCGAAACGTCGGAATCAGTGGCCAGAGGTCGACCTTGAATCCATGACGCGAAAAACCCAAGAAAACGTTCTTAATCATATTTAATTATTTATGAAAATAATATTAAAATTAACAAATATTTTCATTTGTTTAAATATTGTATAACCGTAAAATTAGTTTTCTATATCTTATTATTTTTCTTTTGTTTTTTTTATATAGGCCCCTACATTAGACAGGGACGGTCTACCAACAAATTAATTTATCTTGCTAGAATACTTTTTATTATTAGTTTTATTCTTAATCTTAACTAACATTAACTGGTTATATTATATATCATAATATAATAGATATTATCTTATTGGTCAAATTTTCATTTAGTATTTAATCATCATCATCGTCATCATCATCTTCAAGGTTGGTCCGTTCCGCTCCCCGGTGCACTATATGCTAGAGGTGCAGGTCGTCTTTCCAACGACGTTTTGGTCTTCCTACATTTCTTCGACCTAAAGGCCTATAATGAAGCAGCTGTTTTGATAAACGATTATTTGGCATTCTTTGTATATGTTCAAACCAATTACGTTTATTTGTGTGTATTCTCTCGTTTATATTTTATATTTTGTAATTCATCTCTGATATCTTGACTTCTTTTTTGATCTCTTAGAGGTACACCTGCAACTGATCTGAGAAATCTCATTTCTATTGTCTCAATTTTATTTTTATCAGAGATCGTTAAAGGCCAAGTCTCAGACCCGTATGTTAACGTTGGATTTAGTATTTAATATTAGAGTTAATTATGATTGTTATATTCTGATGTAATATATGTTTATCCTGGTGAGTGGAAGAGAAGGCCATGTGGCGTTAACTCCACCAGGCTAAATAAATAAATAAATACAATAAAAATAAGTAAATATAATTATATGTGTGTGTGTATTAATGCTTTAGCAGCTTCATTTTTTTTTCGAACCGAGCTGAACATATTGCTCTTTGTGTTTGTGTATAAAATAAGTAAGTAGCAAGGAACATAGCCACTAGACCACGTAAGCAGGTAGATGTGTTAAAATAATGATATGATGATGGCAATAGGAATCATTACCGGGTTGTAGTTTGGACAATGCACGTGTGAACGACAATTAATTGCATTGCTCCTTTGAGTGGAAGCTTATTTGAACTAATAACGCAGCGTGTTCAACGTTCTGAATGACACAGTGTTTCAAAATGGATACTAATTAGAATATCGTATGAAATGTATCCCTCCTCCTGCGCGAGCTTCAATCAGCGTGTTCATGCTGTCATATGAATACTTTATGTTTCTTCTTAACACCCAACTGTATGCCATTAATTAATCAGTTAGCTCGTTAAATATATTGTTGATGATTATTACAGGTGGTGGTTTTCGCAAATGCGATACACTTCGAAATGCACATAACAGCTTGTATTCCTCTACCTTCATTTTTCACGATCTCTAAATAACTTTTAACGTGCTTTCAAAGCAGGAAAATGCGAAATTGGCTCAAAACACGAAAATTAAACCATTTATTACTAGAGCTAGGAATTTTAGGTGCAAAATTTTGGTGAAAAAGGTGCAAAAATGTGCTTAATTTAGCAGAAAAAGGTGCAAAAAAGGTGCAATTTTTTAAATAAAAGTTGCAAATTTCCCATTTAAATAATCATTAAAAATTACCAAAACCAATTACAACAAGTAACTAACGACACAAAATTCACGTATGTTGTCTTACATTAAAGAGTCTGTGTAAGTAATTACACTAATTATATGCTGCGTAACACGATTGCATTGATGTTTTTCATCAATTGTTATTGAAATATCACAAAGAATGCACCTGATAACAGATCCGTCACTCTGAATTCCATCTGCACTAAACGTTTTAACAATATCACGTAGTTTATAGGAGTTCACTTTCGTTTTCGGCATACTGTATACTGGTAACTCAGGAAAATAGCAGACCGCCCTAGTCAAATATTATTTTGAACTGAAACATTTATTCACGCACTCAACAACCTTCCTTGCTTGAACAATAGCTTTCGCATAACTATGATGCAATGAGGCGCAAACTAATTTAAAAGGAATAGCGTAACGGGATTGCACTGAAGTGGAAGTAATGTGATGTGGACTGATACCACATATCGTTACCCTTAAAATTGTATTTCAATAAATGTAATATATAGTAAAGATGTATGGGAATAATCCTAGAAAGTTATTAAATATAATGATTGAAAATAATGAAATAAAAATGAATGTTCTTCCTTTACTAATATATATATATATATATATATATATATATATATATATATTATTATTATTATTTTGGTAATAAAATGTTCCAAAGGAGACAAAAAGGTTTGAAAAGGTGCAAAATGTGTTTCCATTAAAGAAAAGGTGCAAAAAGGTGCTAGCATTCAAAAAAGGTGCAAAAAGGTGCAACGAAAACACAGTTAGGGGCATTTATTTAATGTTTTCTTTGCAATACTAGCTAATTTGAACATTATAGTAACAAAAAAAAGGTGTAGCACCTAAAATTCCCAGCTCTATTTATTACACTGGTCAACAGTGGTTTTGTTGCCCTTGATATAAGATTAATTTTGGATACATTTATGCTCACAATTCATTAAACTATCAATGATTTTGGAAGATTTGCTCTGTTTTTTTTATCTTTTTTTGGCATTTTACACTACAAAAATCAGAAAATAGGAAACAAATATAACATATATTTACAATGTCATTTTTTAAAATTAGTATACACCAACGTAAATAGATAGAGAAATGCCGAAACCCCATGTTATACTTCATTGAAACGCCTTTTATAAGATATTCTTCTATAATTTTTAGGGGACAATCTCTTTTTAAAGACCAGCAGTAATCTGCCATCATGTGACGGTTCCATCTACCCTGATACCTTTCCTCGATTACTTCTATATCCTGGTGAAAGCGCTCTCCCTGTTCGTCACTATTATTTCCTAAATTATCCGGAAATCTATCCAGGTGACTGTGGAGAAAGTGTAACATTGTACTCGTATTTGATCCCAGAATCTTGAAGCTTGTCAACATGTTTTGCACAATTTATTTATAATTTGGTGCTTTATAGTTACCAGGGAAATTTTCTACCAATACAAAATCCTTCCAAGCTTCCACTTTTCCGGAACAGTCAAACTTTGATAACATTTGCATCTTTCATCAATTGCCGAATTTGAGGATCATCAAATATTCCGCCTTTTAACTGTTCCATACTGAGCTTAGGAAATTTTCTACAGATGTATTTGAAACATTCTCTTTCCTTGCCAACGCTTTGACGAATTGTTTTATCATATCCAGATGCACGTCGTGAGTACTTTAATTTTATCAAATAACTATGATCACGGCCGATGTGCGAAGTGAGGGGTGCGAAAGTGGGGATCACGTGATATTTGTATGCGCGAAAAAAAATCGCAGAAATCAAATCATGACTGGAAACATACATTTTATTAGTAACAAGCCGTTTACTATTTAAGATATAAGATAACGCAAAAATCATAAAAACTAGAGCACATTCAGCACTTTCATAAATATATTCGTAAACTGTGCACTTGAAAACATAGAAATTCGCTGAGATATCGATTGTTTTGTAGAGATGTGTTTATTAACAGTGTTCTGCCCTAGGGCAGGTCTTTCACTTCATTCATAGCATTTTCATGTTATGCTTTGCAGCTTTACTAGGGAATTGTAGGTGTGATAGCTTCCCGTTGCTTTCCACATCGGTGAAGGATGATGATGATGATGATGATTGCCAGATGATGTTCGGGACCTTTTGGGCCTTAAAGCTACCTGACATTTATCTTACAGGTGAGGAATAACCCCGAGAAAAAATCTCACCCAGGAAGCTTGTCCCAACCGGGAATCGAACCCAGACCCGTTGCGTGACAAGAAATCACGCTACCTCGAGACTACAGCGGTGGAATAAACCATAATACTATATTTAAATGAGAAATCGACAGTTTTTTTATTTTGTTATTTTGTTCTCTTCTAATAATAATAACTAACTCATTGGCACTATCATACCCGCAGGTTCATGACCGTCGCAGACTTAAACTCTCCATACATCCATGTTCTGAACTAATGTTTTCCAATTAAGCCTGTATAGTCTACTTTCTTCAAATCATAGTTAATGTTATTCCCCCACCTCATTCTTGCTCTACCTATTGGATCCTATCTCCCTGGTGTTCCTACAAGAAAGCTTCCATGCCTCTCTTTCATTCCCAATTCGTTTCACATGTCCTGCTCATCGCAGTGTACGAGACTTAAATGTTCTTATTATGTCTGGTTTTCTATAAAGATCATGTAGCTCACCGTATGTAGTCTTCTCCTTATCTTTAATGTTCATGAGTTATCGGTAATAGCCGCGCTTCGAGCTGATCCCTCATTCATTGAGGCCCTACATGTCCTTGTCTAGTCAAAAAATATGTATGTAATCCAAAGTTTTAAGCATCCGACAGGTCGTGTTACTGTAAGGGCCGGGTCGTGTGGAACGCGTAAAAGTGCCTAAAAAAGAGAGATTTAAACTGACAAGGGAACTGATAACATTTGCATTCCGAAACCTACCTTGAAATTTCTCCCAGAGTAACGTTGTGATGTACCAAAACCGTGTCCAGAAAATGATCTGACGCTTATATCTGCAAGCGACAGGAATCGAAACCAGAATCCAGCAATGACACCCGCTGTACGTAGAAGTTGGGCATCCCTGCTAGAGTTTTGCGGTGTGAGGGGATTGCGGCGCGGACGGTAATTAAGGGTTTTCCAATCCATATAGTGAGGACTTTTATCACTCCCCTGTAGTTTAAATGGGAGATTTAGCGCTCTATTATAGTGTATTGCAGTTAAAAACGGCAGACCATTTTTGAAACTCGCTCTTGGTACATCACAAGGCTTCTCTGGGAGAACTTTTAACCCATTCGCTTCAGGTTTAAATGCTAAATACATTTCCCCAGAAACTGAATTTAAATCGCCGTAAATTATATTGTCTGTTTTCCAACATTCAAAACGAACAAAAGATAACGGTTCTTGAGATCTCAATAAGGGTGAAGACCAAAACACATTCCTCTACTATTCATAAATGTTAACACAAAGGATGCACAAAATATTGTGAAATATATACAGTAACAGGCAGAGTTAAGCGAGTGTACCTCGTCTTGCGAGGCGAAAGGGGTAAGGTATGTTTTGATGTGCAATGGTTGAAGTTCCCTTGTAAGAATGAGATAGTTTATTTAAAACAGAACAAGTCCTGGCGAGTTTTAAGCTTTAACGAGAAAACATATGACTGATAAGTGTTCTTTTGACATATAATTTGTAGCAGTCATTTGTTATTACAGTTAAATAATAATAATATTCTAGTTAAGTTGGGAAAATATTGGTTTTCAAAATATTTATTTTACGTCAGCTGTCAACAACTGGAAACCCAGTATTACGCAACTCAAAGCGAATTGTTTGTGGATGCTGCAGGTATATTAATTTGTACATACAGTATTACTTTAAGCAGAACAGTGTTTGCACTATTCAGCATTTCCGCGAAAAGTATGATTCAGAATAAACAAACTTACATTGTAACAAGAATCACTTAAATTCAATGAGCTCATAGAAAATAATAATAATAATAATAATAATAATAATAATTGTTATTATTAATATATAATTATTGTTATTATTAATATATAATTATTGTTATTATTAATATATAATTATTGTTATTATTAATATATAATTATTATTATTAATATAATATTATTATTATTATTATTATTATTATTATTATTATTATTATTATTATTATTATGTCCACCGCTGTGGTCTCGAGGTAGCGTGCTGCCTTGTCACGAAGCGGGCCCGGGTTCGATTCCCGGTCGGGGCAGTTTTTCTGGGTGAGGTTTTTATCGGGGGTTTTCCTCACCTGTAAGACAAATGTCAGGAAAACTTTAAGGCCCAAACGGTCCCCGAAATCATATGGCCATCGTCTTCATCATCATCCTTCTCATTACCATCATCATCATCATCCTTCACCGTTCACCGTGTGGAAAGCAACGGGAAGCTACCACACCTACAATTCCCTAGTAAAGCTGCAAGCATAGCATGAAAATGCTATGATTACAGTGAAGGACCTGCCTTCGGGCAGAATTACTATGGATGGATTATTATTATAACAATGATTATTTTATTTATTTAGAAGTCCGTCGCCGTGGCGTAGTCGGTAGAATCTCTACCTTCCACTCCGGCGACCCGGGTTCGATTCCCGCGGGCTAGGGGATTTTTAATCTTCACCTTGGGTCTGGGTATGTGTCTTGTCCTTGTGTCTATGTGTGAGAATAACAGAAAGTTATCAAAAAGGCAAAACAAAAAAAAGTAAAACAAGAAAGAAAACAGTGTAAACGAAGAGAAGAAAAAAATGATAGTCCGTCGCCGTGGCGTAGTCGCTAGAGTCCCTACCTTCCACTCCGGCGACCTGGGTTCGATTCCTGGCGGGGTAGGGGATTTTAAACCTCCACCCTGGATCTGGGTGCGTGTGTCCTGTCCTTGTGTCTATGTGAGGATAAAAGAAAGTTAACAAAACAGGTGAAACAAAAAGGAAAGAAAAAGGTAAAACAAAAAGGAAAAACAGTATAAACGAAAAAAAAAAAAACATTTCGCAAGGCGCTTCCGTGGCGTAAGTGGTTAGACGCTCACCGCTGGGGTCCCGAGAACTACTACATGGTCTTTATAGGAAGCCAGATATAATAAGAACAGTTAAGTCTCGTAGACTGCGATGAGCAGGACATGTTGCACGTATGGGGAATAAAATACTTGCATGGAAGCTTCTTGTAGGAAAGCCATAGGGAAAACGCCCAGTTGGTAGACCAAGAATGAGGTGGGAGAATAATAACATTAACTATGATTTGAGGGAAGTAGATTATACAGGGAATGATTGGAAAGCATTAGCTCAGGATAGGGATGTATGGAGAGCGTATGTCCGCGCGGCCATGAACCTACGGGTTCTATAGTGCCAGTGAGTAAGTAAGTAAGTATATAAATTATGATTTGAAGGATAGGGATGGAAACGAGAGACTAAAAAATTAATCGGCGTCCACCGCTGTGGTCTCGAGGTAGCGTGCTGCCTTGTCACGCAGCGGGCCCGGGTTCGATCCCTGGCAGGGCCAGTTTTTCTGGGTGAGGTTTTTATCGGGGGTTTTTCCTCACCTGTAAGAAATCATATGGCCATCGCAATCATCATCGTTCATATTCATCTTAGATTAAGCTTAGGATTAGGGGCTCTCCTGGCGGACCACTATCATCATCATCATCACCTATCATATCATCGGGGAAACGTAACCCCACCTTCCAGGCGTCCCAACCTCAGAAGTGGGTTACTAGTACGCTATGCCAGGAGAGAACACCAGGAATGTCGAAAAGGCAATCTGGGGTATTTGCAAAAAAAAAAAAATCGGGAGTCGAGGTATGTAGAATCTTAAATAAGAGAAGTAGACAGTGTAATTTTGTTCTGCTTTTAAGATGGGATCATGCCAATTCGTGGAAAAAATGGAGAAATGTGATAATATATTCGGACATTAAATATGAATATTATGAACACGCTGCAGTTTGTCCGTCACTTACGTCAGTTCGTAGAACGTCGCAATAGTCAAAATGTTGCATCAAAATGATTTTAAGAGCTGTAGGAAGAAAATTCTTGACATGTTTAGGGATTTTATTGTGGAGAACACATTTTTTAAAGTTTTTATTTATTACATAAAACTATGTTTTTAGACGATTGTTTTATTAATATTAATAAAAGCATTAGAAAGCATTAGATAAAGTTATACTGACTATTTAACTCATGCCCCTAATGGGAGTCAACGACCAATCACATTTCAATGAATTTTGTTTTACAACCAATCATAGTCGTGTTTCACCTCGCTCTTTATCGAATTCTCTTTACCATCTCCAGCTTTTGTGATAATGAAAGCTCCTCCATTTTAATATTCTGAACAGGCCAGAGCATTACTTTGCAGTGACTGACTCTCCAACAAATACGTTGAATGTAGCAAATAATGAACAGATTCATTCGAACTACACATTTGATAATTGTGTGTTCAATAATTGTGTGTTTTTAAATAATGATTTTAATGAGTTGTTTACTAAAAAATAAATTAATAATAATATTGGTTATAATATACAGTTTGATGTGTTTCATTTTTTGTCCACTAGGGTGCATTCCTACAATATTGCGATCCTAATTGGCAATAAATAATATTATCTAGTCCACCGCTATGGTCTCGAGGTAGTGTGCTGCCTTGTCCCGCAGCGGACTCGGGTTCGATTCCCGGTCGGGACAGGTTCCTGGCTGAGTTTTTTTCGGGGTTTTTCCTCACCTGTAAGACAAATGTCAGGAAGCTTAGGGCCCAACGGTCCCAAAAATCATCCGGCCATCATCATCATTATCATCATCCTTCACCGGTGTGGAAAGCAACGGGAAGCTGGCACACCAATAATTCCCTAGTAAAGCTGCAAATCATAGCATGCAAATGCTATGATTGCAGTGAAAGAGCTGCCCTCGGGCAGAATTACTATGGAATGGAATGGAATATGATCTAGTTGCAGTGAATATACATAACTTCACATTTCTGATTTGTTTTCAAACATCGCCGTTTACATTAATTACATACATATTTTAAAATACTGGTAAGTATGTTTAAATAATTATTTGTGAGTAAACAGCTTAATTTTATTCGTTAAATAGTCCTAAAAAATGCCAGTCTTGATTTCCAAATTCTCTAAATTTATTGGTCACTTCGTGACTCGTGAATGTATCGATGATTTGGAAATCGCTCGTGACATTACTTTTGAAAAATATGTATTAACTGAATAATAAATTAACTTCATGTGCAATATTACATATCATCCGCAAAGCCTATAAAATAAGGATTCTAATTATAGATAGCAACGTCCTTGATCTTGTCATCCTTATCCTCTATAGGATCATGTACATTTACAATTAGAAACAATGTCTTTATTGTTACATATGAAATTCTGTATCTACTAAAAGTGACATCTGAAAAAATATTTTAAAACCAACACTCACATTTTATTAAGAAAGTAAACATCAAAATTATTAATTATATGGTCGCACATTTAATAGAAAAGGACATTCAATGAATTGGGGAAAAATTACGAATTGGCTAGATTAAAATTCCAAGAAATGATTAAAAAGACTGGAATGCGATGCAGAAAGAAATTCAACATAGTTTGAGCAAAGGAAGTACATGCTATTATGCATTACAGGGACTCCTACATCCCATCTTCTCTCAAAGCATTTAAATTAAAAGTTGATAAAAGATAAATTATTCCAATTGTATTGTATGAATGCGAAACAAGGTTTCTAAATTTAAGATAATATTAAATATTAGCAATATTCTTATTATAGAATAAGGTGCTTAGGAAAATGTTTGGACAAAAGTGTATGTACCTCCGGGTTCATTGCCAGTGAATTAGTTTTGTGCAACAATACAATGAGTCCCTGTCATGCGAGACAGATGGTAGCATGCATTCTTCTTGTCTGACTTGTCCAGGTTTGATATCCGGCGGGGCTGGAAATATTATTTGAAATTTTTTCAATCTGCAGGACGTGTGGTGGAGAACAATTTCAGCCAATTCTGAAGGAATGAAGCTTCTGAGGTTGTTCAAATGAAAATATTTTTGAAGACGTTTTACTGATTTTCGCCAATCATATCTAATAGACATGGTAAAAAATCCCTCCATGGTATCTTTACCTTGTCGTGGTGGAGTGGCTTGCGTGCTTAAATGATCCTGAGAGCTATGCCGGCGGTAGCATTGCTGCCGATAGGGTTACCCATGCCGGACTGGTCGAAGGTGATAAGCCAGACGAAATAAGTACCTTGGTCGAAAGAGTGACGATCTTTCACCGTAAAAATACAACCGTCAAGAAATGCGGACATGGGTTCAACTGGGGTAAAATTTTCCGGAGGTCAAATATTCCCCCATTCGGTTCTCCGGGCGGGGACTACTTCAGGGAACCCATGCCAAAGGCTCAAACACAGGGACATGTTCCTAGCAACATGGAATGTTAGGACTTCATACAATAGCGGGGCACTAGAGATATTAACGCGGGAACTAGATAAATCGCCCTTGGATATAGTCGCTTTACAGGAAGTTAGGTGGCCAGGAGAAGGTAGTCAGGAATCAGGAAGCTTTGCATTATACTACGGGGGTGCAGGAAGACCTGCATTTGGAACGGGTTTTTTAGTCAGAAGGAGGATCCTATCCGCTATCCGAGATATTAAGTTTGTTAGTAATAGGATATCATACATAATTCTAAAGGGTAAACAACATGATTTTATAATTGTAAATGTACATGCCCCCACAGAAGATAAAGATGACAAGATCAAGGATGAGTTCTATGAAGAATTAGAATGCGTATTTGATAGCCTTTCACGATATCATATGAAAATTGTCTTAGGAGATTTTAATGCAAAAGTGGGGCGGGAAGATATATTCAAACCAACAATAGGCAAATTCAGTCTTCATGAAGATAGTAATGACAACGGGGTTAGATTAGTCACATTTGCCACATCAAAGAATCTCATTGTTAAGAGCACAACATTTCAGCATAAGGATATTCATAAATACACTTGGACGTCCCCAGATGGAGAAACTCGTAACCAGATAGATCATGTATTAGTGGATAAACGCTGGCACAGTAGCATCATTGATGTTAAATCAGTTAGAGGGACAGACTGCAATTCAGATCATCATCTGGTCAGATTGAAAATCAGACAACGGCTATCGCTTATGAGAGGAACAAACGCTAAAGATGATTCTGTAAAATATGAATTAAAAAACTTGAAAAATGATGAAATGCGGCAAGAATACCAAATCAAAATTGCTAATAGATTTGAAGTACTGGGATCTTCCGATGACAATGTGGCAAGCGAAGAAGAAACTGATATAAATAAAGAGTGGTAGGCTATAAGAGATACTATTAAATTGTCAGCATCAGAAAGCATTGGTTGTTCAAAAAAGAGGCAAAACAAGAAATGGTTTGATGAGGAATGTGCCGACATTGTAAGAAAAGAAAGGTAGCAAAAATGAAATGGTTACATGAGCCAAATGAGGTAAATTTAGAGCAATTGGGTAGTATTAGACGGGAAACCACCAAGCTACTAAAGAGTAAAAAGAGGGAATATTTGAGAGAGAAGATTAATGATCTTGAAATGAATGCAAAAAATAGGAACATTAGATAATTATATCAGGGAATTAGTATAGAGAAGAAAGGGTTTCAGGCTATAACAAACATAATTCGGAATGAAAATGGGGATATGATTGCAGATTCCAGGAGTATATTAAATAGATGGAAAAGTTACTTTAATCAGCTATTAAATGTACATATAGAACAGGACATTGAGGAGGATAATTTACAGACAGCAGAAATGCTAGTCGCAGAGCCAAGTGCATTAGAGGTTGAAATGGCGATTGAAAAATTGAAGATGTATAAAGCATCTGGTTCAGATGAGATCCCAGCAGAACTGATAAAATCAGGGGGAGAAAAATTGATGGACAAGGTACGCTGGTTGCTTAGTTGCAACAACTACAGGGGCATCTCATTACTTTCAACTTCGTACAAAATTCTAACAAATATATTAGTAAGCAGACTGACTCCCTATATTGATGACATTGTAGGAGATCATCAATGTGCATTTAGAAGAAACAGGTCTACAACAGATCAGATTTTTAGTATAAGACAGATTTTAGAAAAGAAATGGGAATATAATGGTACTGTACATCAACTGTATTTAGACTTCAAAAAAGCATATGATTCAATTAAGAGGGAGAAGTTATATAGTATCCTGCTGGAATTCGGAATTCCTAAAAAGTTAGTTAGACTTATACGAATGTATCTAAATGGCACAAAGAGTAGGGTGCGTGTAGGCAAACAGTTTTCGGACACTTTTGAAATCCAGAATGGGTTGAAGCAAGGAGATGCACTATCTCCTCTACTATTTAATTTTGTACTACAGCATGCCATTAAGTCTTTAGAGAATGAGGAAGGATTACAACTCAATGGTATTAATAAGCTGTTAGTTTATGCTGATGATGTAGTATTGTTGGCCGATAGCGAGGAGATACTAAAGAACAACACACACACACACTATTGAGTAACACCAAGAAATTAGGATTGGAAGTAAATATCAATAAAACTAAAATATATGGCCACACGTGGAAATTCATTATATAATGGGAATGGACAGCTAATGACAAATGAGGGAAATTTTGAGGAAGTGGCTGAATTCAAATACCTAGGAACAATGATCACAAATAGGAATGAGATGCACAAAGAAATTAAACATAGGCTCAATTCTGGAAATGCATGCTATTATGCATTGCAGAGACTCTTGATGCCCCAGCTCGTTTCAAAAAACGTTAAACTGAAAATATATAAAACTATTATTCTGCCAGTTATATTATATGGGTGCGAAACGTGAACTCTTACTTTAAGAGAGGAAAGGAGATTACAAGTATTTGATAATAAAGTACTTAGGAACATTTTTGGACCAAAGATAGATGAACAGACAGGTGAATGGAGAAGACTACATAACAATGAACTACATGGTCTTTATAGGAAGCCAGATATAATAAGAACAGTTAAGTCTCGTAGACTGCGATGGGCAGGACATGTTACACGTATGGTGAATGAAAGACTTGCATGGAAGCTTCTTGTAGGAAAGCCAGAGGGAAAACGCCCAGTTGGTAGACCAAGAATGAGGTGGGAGGATAACATTTTACTATGATTTGAGGGAAGTAGATTATACAGGGAATGATTGGAAAGCATTAGCTCGGGATAGGGATGTATGGAGAGCTTGTGTGCGTGCGGCCATGAACCTACGGGTTCGATAGTGCTAGTGAGTAAGTAAGTAAACATAAAAAAACCTAACCAGTATACATATAAGCACTCTAGGAGCTTATTGATACGAGTTGAGATAAACAAAGTCAATCATCATCATTATATGGATAACTGGAGAAGATCATTGCGGATGTCGAGATAAGAAAGAAAATTAGAAACGTTGCAATTAGGAAAATTATGAAAGTTGAAATAAATGTATTACATACAATTGAAGACAGACGATTAAGGTGGTATGGAGATCTCAATAGGATGGCATCTTATAGAATCCCTAAGAAGATTTTGGAGTGGAAAATAGATAGGAAAAGAAGAAAAGGAAGACATAAAGAAGGTTCGACGGACGGTGTGAGAAGAAGTATGAGTGAACTGGGACTTACAGATAAGGACCTCTATAACTGGAAAAGGCGAATTTCTTGAGGGTGACGGAAAACTCTGTATTGTAGATAAATTCCACAAAATATATATATATATATATATATATATATATATTATTATTGCTATTAATTGAACTACCTGGTCTTTATAGTAAGCTAGATATAATAAGAACAGTTAAATCTCGTAGACTGCGATGAGCACGTCATGTGACACGAATGGGGAATGAAAGATGTGCATGGAAGTTTCTTGTATGAAAACCAGAGGGAAAACGCCTAATTGGCAGACCAAGAATGAGGTGGGAGAATAACATTAACCATGATTTGAGGGAAGTGGATTGTACAGGGGATGATTGGAAAACATTAGCTCAGGATAGGGGTATATGGAGAGCTTATGTCCGCGCGACCATGAACCTACGAGTTCGATAGTGCCAGTGATTTACTTAGTTATTGCTATTATTTATTATTATTATTATTATTAGTAGTAGTAGTAGTATTATTATTATTATTACTACTACTACTACTTTAGACGCTGTAACAAGTAAGCAATATAGCGTGGAAGAACTTCACCTGTATCTAATAGTGAATACGACAATGAGATTCTCACCACATTTACCTTTATTGAGGAAAACTAAGAATAAACCTTAATTAAATTGGTTGTCACCGGGGGTTTGAACCGAAATTTTCCGTGCACGGATCCCAAATGCTACCGGTTGAGCCAACTATTTCGAATATTTGTATTATTACTATTATTATTATTATTGTTATTGTTCTTATTGTTATTGTTATTATTATTATCATTATTATTATTGTTATTATTATTGCTATTGTTATTGTTATTGTTATTGGTATTATTATTATTGTTATTGTTATTATTATTGTTATTATTATCATTATTATTATTATTATTGTTATTAATGTTATTGCTAATATTGTTATTATTATTATCATTATTAATATTATTATTATTGTTGTTGTTATTGTTATTATTATCATTATTGTTGTTATTGTTATTATTATCATTATTGTTATTATTGTTATTATTATTATTATTATTATTATTATTATTAATCTATAAAATAAGTATGTCGTGAATGATTCATTTGTTGATGTATTTACGAGATAAAAGTCAGACCATAATGTCTTTTTTTCCACTTGGCAGAGAATATTTGTGTTTTAAAGCTTTGATTGTACGCAATAACGCTATCAAGGTAAGAGCCGATGTAACTTAGGAATTAATGTGATTTTGTTTCATTAAAGTAAACAAAGTGTAGGCCTACATGCTTTCTGCAGTGGCGGATTTTCATAATCTCAACTTCAAGGTTAGGCTATAAGCCTGTGCCGACTCAAAGCATATCCCTCTATCTGGTGATGGGGCGTCAAACGGAACGTTACCTTTTGAATTATATTGTAAAGCCTGTTTTGATAGAGATATGTCTCCATTCTATTTATATGTTGATACCATTTTAATTTGTTGTCTGTTAATTTATTTGTTAATTCGTATATTTGTAATTGCTCTAATGTCGGTATTGCGGATATGATAAGTGTGTCCTGCTATCCTTCTTAAGAAACGCATTTCTGCCGTTTGTACCTTCCTTTTTCCAAATGTATTTAATTTCCAGTTTTCACTTCCGTATGTTAGGTGCGGGACTGCCAAGACCTTATAAAATCTCATCATTGTCTCTTTCCTGGTTTTATTGAGCAATAAAAATGCAAATTTTACAAAATGATTCCACGAATATAATGAACTCTAATGTAACATTATTAGTTATGTAATATTGTTATGAGTTTTGTAAATTGCTTAGTAGGACTTATATTCCTAAATGTGAACAGGATTCGGTTTGATCTCAATGGTATGCATGCTGTTCTTTCTTATTCCTGTGTCTACACAAATAGAACTGATTTTATTTTTCAAAATGAACGTTAACATATATTTTACGTTAGTAACACAGTAACATCTGCATTTATCGTTACATTAATACAGTATACAGTTACATTAATTAATATTTTTCTTATATATATATTTACACTCCTGAAGGATCATTTTCTTGTTATTGCATTATTTTAAAAATTGATTGGTATTTTTATTTTAATCTCACATTATGAGGTAGCGTGCTGCCTTGTCACGCAGCGGGCCCGGGTTTGGTCCCCGGTCGGGACAGTTTTTCTGGGTGAAGTTTTATTCGGGGGTTTTCCTCACGTGTAAGACAAATGTCAGGAAAACTTCAAGACCTAAACGGTCCCCGAAATCATATGGCCATCACAATCATCATCATTCATATTCATCTTAGATTAAGCTTAGGATTAGGGGCTCTCCTGGCGCACCACTATCATATCATCACCCATCATATCATCGGGACAACGTAACCCCGCCTTCCAGGCGCCCCAACCTCAGAAGTGGGTTACGAGTACGCCATGCCAGGAGAGAACACCAGGAATGTCGAAAGACAACTGGGGCATTTGCAAAAAAAAATCATGATTCAGTCCATTTCTGGCACGGGACTCATCTCCATTTGTTGTCAGCGCCTATTGTCAATACACTCCAGCCTCTGTACATCCAGAACTGACATACAAACTTCGATTTTTTAATGTAAATGTTATTATTGCTACATATTTTGTGGAACACCATCTAAATTCTAAAAAAAAAGCGCATAAAAAAGTTATTAGAATATTTTATAATTCTCATTTTTAAAAAAATCGTCACGTGGGAACTCCATAATCTATGTCGATTCCTCAATAAGTCGATAATTAAGTTATATATATCAAGTTTCATTGCGAGAAGAAACATTTCACTCGGTAAGCACTGAAAATATTCGTACAAAATCTTTAACTTTCAGGTTAACCCCATCCCCTCTAAATTACACGGTTTTTCTGTTTACACTTTTCTTATACAATTTTTACCAGATAATTTCGTTGTGAAACACCGAGAATTCTGGCCACTAGAGCTATTTCTTAATTTTTATTTCAGGCTAACTCCACTTCTAATGGTCCGAGTTTGTTGGAGGTTACCCTACTTAATTGATTGCTATTGTATGTGCTGAATATGGTTCCAAAAAGAAAAAAAACTTGAAGCCATTAGAGACTTAACAGACACGCACACACACACACACACACCCACATACATGTATAGCATATATACAGCCATATATATGCCATGATTTATTGGAAGCAGTACATAGGTTCGATAACGGTTTTTTTAATTTTCCAAATATATTTTCACGGGTACAATCACAATAGCTGCATTCCTGAAATTCGCTAAAGAATTATAATTTCACCCGATATCAGTTATTTTTTTCCTTTAAATTAATTAATTAATTTAATACTTTATAAGTGTCCACCGCTGTGTCTCGAGGTAGTCTGCTGCCTTGTCACGCAGCGGGCCCGGGTTCGATCCCGGTCAGGACAGTTTTTCCTCACCTGTAAGACAAATGTCAGGAAAACGTTAAGGCCCAAACGGTCCCCGAAATCATATGGCCATCACAATCATCATCATTCATAATAATAATAATAATAATAATAATAGCTTTATTTTACCTGGCAGAGTTAAGGCCTTAAGGCCTTGTCTACCACTCAACCAGGTTTAAAAAAAATACAAACAAAAAATAGTCTTAAATCTAAATTACAAGATATATATATAAACGATTACAAGTTATGAATACAATACAATTAATATTTATAATGTATTTTGATTTACTCTAAATTTAACGAATTAAATATATAATATGTACAATATATATAAAAAACAGGAAAAGATTAATGACATAGTATAAAATTAAATAAATAGAAAAAAAATTAATTATTAGACAACAGGTAACTGTATAAGCGTGACTTAAAGGTACCAAGTGTGCGGCAACCCCTGATATCTTGAGGAAGGAGATTCCAGGAGCGGGCAGAGGCTACTGTGAAGGAAGTAGAATAGGAGGAAGTGCTATGAAGAGGAATTGTTAGCAGACTGCTATCTTGTGATCTAGTGTCAATATTGTGGTAAGAGGATAACTTCTCAAATCTAGACGCCAGGTAAGTAGGGATGTAGGAATTCAGAAGCTTGAAAAGTAGTGAAAGAGAGTGCAATTTACGTCTGTCAGTAAGACGGAGCCAAGAGAGGTTATTAAAGTGTTCGGAAATATGGTCATAACGGCGGATATTGAAAATGAATCGAACGCAAGCATTATGAACACGCTGCAGTCTCTGCGACAAGTCATAGTTTAGATCATTATATATAATGTCACAATAATCGAAGTGTGGTAACACAAGATTCTGCACAAGGATTTGTTTTAACGAAACTGGGAGAAAATTCTTTAAACGTCTAAGATAATGTAAGATGGAGAAAGTCTTTTTACATATTGTGTTTCACTTGTGTTTGCCAGGTTAAATTTGCGTCTAGATGTAGTCCAAGATCTATTACTGAAGAAGAATAAGGGATGATTATATTATTTATAGTAATGTTTGGTAGTGTAGATATGTCAAAGGTTGTAAGCAGTCTTTGTTGTCCCATTAGAATTACTTGTGACTTGTTAGGATTTAGATTTAGACCGATACTTGAAGACCAGTTAAAGATGGATATGAGATCGTCATTCATTTTTGTCAAGCTGTTATAGAGAGAATGAGGAGGTGAATGTAGGTAAATTTGGAGATCATCAGCGTAGAGGTGATAACGGCAGTGCTTTAGTACAGTTGGCAAGTCATTTATGTAGATTGAGAAAAGAAGAGGTCCGAGAACACTGCCCTGGGGGACTCCAGCCGGCACGTTGCGCCAAGACGAAGATCTAGAGTTTAATGAAACGTATTGTTGACGACCGTGCAGGTATGAGTCGAACCAGGATATAGCGCTGTCAGACAAGTGTAGGTGCTTGAGCTTTATCATAAGTAAGTCGTGGTCTACTGTGTCAAAAGCTTTGCTGAAGTCAAGTAAGGTTAAAGGAGTCAATTGACGTCTGTCCACGGCTTCACGAATATCTTCAGTAATTTTTAGATTAAGCTTAGGATTAGGGACTCTCCTGGCGCACCACTATCATCACCCATCATATCATCGGGGCAACGTAACCCCGCCTTCCAGGCGCCCTAACCTCAGAAGTGGGTTACAAGTACGCTATGCCAGAGAGAACACCAAGAATTTCGAAAAACAATTTGGGGCATTTGCAAAAAAAAAAAAAAAAATTGTAAGTAACAGAATGTTCCCCCCCCTGGAGGAGTTGAAAGTCGTGTTCAGGAAATTTTCCACAAAATATTAAAAATAGGTCTCTATACCTAACAATATAATTAACTATATATATATATTTGGTCAGTCATTTTCAGTGTTTGCTAGGATTTATGAAGCTCTATATATATTTTTTTTTCAAAAATCTTTTCATGGGAACAACCTCAATAGCTTCACTCTTTTGGAAATAGCTAAAACCACAAAACATGGACACAATGATAGTAAATACCTAACGGAATATGTTATACAAAAATAAAAACTATCGTCATAGGTTCAATAAGACACAAAATTCGAGAAGTTATAAAAAATACAATTAAATTAAATTAAATGTACAATTACTTTTTCATCAACGACATTTAAGCTCTCTTTGTTCACGTTTTCTTAAAATGAAATTAAATGAAGAGTTACATTTTTATTACCCGACGTTTCTGTAAACAGTTCAGAAATCCACTATTATTTTTTTAAGTTCGTTAGGTTGGCTACGGCGTTTGATAGCACATAAATATAATAGGCAGAAAACATAGCGCTTGAGAACGTTATGGGACCTCCAGTGGAATGGAACGCTTGGGTAAGAGCTGCGTTTTATTATAATTGCTCTGATTAGTTTCTAGGGGATCGCCACCATACTCTTATAATGTATTAAAATCCGTAGTTTGTAGTTTATTTGGTATAATAATTTTTTTATATTTTACCCTAAATATTACAACTCGTGTTTCACCGAGGGTAAATCACGGGGCATTTACAGTTTTATGATTGTCCAATTATTATTTTTACAGTTGATGGACGATGCTCGGGAGGACGTTGATCCTGTTGAAGTGAATCTGCAGAATATTTGGCGGAGTAGCAGATTGCAGTCCAGCTGATCGATCTCTGTGGAGAACATGTTTCGGTCATGAGATGATGGGCCGTCTGCAGTGGCTTTTCTGGGCAGTTACAATGGGGTAAAGCAGATTTCTTCATTTCGTGGAGGTAAGATTTAAATCGGCTGTGTTTGGTAAGAAACTGAATGGTTATGTTGGGCCATAGGGATGGAAACAGTCTATGGGGTATGTTGGGGGTGAAAATTTGGGTATGAGAGGCGTTATTGGATTTGGTGTAAATGAAATTGCAAATTGTTTCGTAAAATCCTTGACTGCTTGTCTCGGGTTAGAGGAATTGAAATTTTTAAATTTAATTATTAATAAATTTGGTTATTTATCATAACTCATCGCTGTTTATTAGTCCATTTTAAATAGTTCAGAAGTGAACGATTCTTTTATAAATGTACCATAATGAACGATTGCATTATAAATGTACGTAGTACGTACATACATTAACATCTGAGGTTATATTTCCATTATTTTCATATGTTGGTTAGTCTTGTGCTAAAGGGTTCAATAGTGAACGATTACATTATAATTGTACGACATATATACATCTGAGGTTAGCCTATATTTCGATTAGTTTTAAGGGCACCCAGTACTTATTTGGGTTAAAAGTATATATTTTTTCCTTTATGCTTCCAAAAATCCAGGAAGGTATATTTTATCGATACGTTTTTTTTTTGCCGATTTTGGACATTTAAATCCATAAAATCGATTTTTAAAAATGGCGTCACTGTATTCTGCTAATGTGCACATTTTTTTGTTTTTGCATTTTCCCTTAACTTGCATTTTTTCGTATTTTGGTACACTTTTCTCTGAAACTATCAAAGATAGGAGAATAATTTTTGGCTTGGATATGCAGTTTATAGATATCCATAATAATAGGGTAAATGTATCTTTGTATTTGAAATTAAAAAAAAAAAAGTACGCAAAATTTTTAACAAAACATTTTTTTGTCTTTGAATTTTTTTAAAAATAAATCACAATCCAAATTTGAACACAAGCAAACCTGCTCAAGAGCAGGTCTCCCACTGCAAACTCAGCATTCTCCACTCTTTCCTTAACTCGGCTTTCCTTTTGTATCTGCAAACAAACATTTATTTTCATATTGTCTGTCATCTGACGTCTTTTTCTGCCGCTAACTTCCTTTCCGTTGACCATTCATTCTAGGACATCCTTCAGCAGGCAGTTTCTTCTTAGCCAATGGTCAATCCAATTTCTTTTCCTCTTCTTTATGAGTTCCAGCATTGTTCTTCTTTCGCCCACTCTGTCTAGCACATCTTTATTTCTTGCTTTGTCTGTCCATTTTATACGTTCCATTCTTCTCCATATCCACATCTCAAAAGTTTCCAATCGCTTTTCCTCATTCCGTCGTAATGTCAAAGTATCTGCACCATACAATGCTACACTCCACACAAAGCACTTCACTAGCATCTTCCGTAATTATTTTTTCAAAGGTTCGCAGAAAATGCTTCTCTTCTTGTTAAGCTTCTTTTGCCATTGCTATCCTCTGCTTTACTTTTTTGACCGCAGTTCATGTTACTGCTGATAGTACAACCCAAGTATTTGAAGCTCTCCACTTGGTCTCATCTTTAATCCTCATGTTTATCTTCCTTGGTTTCCTTCCTATAATCATGAACAATAACATACTAAATTTTGGAAACAATTGAATAATTAGTTCTTGAGAAAATTGTACCAAGACAATGCTTTTAAGAAGATTGATTTTTTATTTTAATTTTTTGTATTTTAAATTATTCATGAAGAAATGTGTGTAAAACGTTAACCAGAGTGCCTTATGTTTTAGGAAGACTTGTTTAATTAGTGACATAATTTTCATGCACATAACTTAAGAATGAGCTGAAAAAAAATTGTATGTTGCATGTTTTTAAACCAAATTGCCCTTAAATGTTCCTTAGTTTTTTTGCTAAAACGGGTTCAATAGTAAGAGATTACATAATAATTGTACGGCATACATATATAACTGAGGTTTTATTTAGATTAGTTTGAAATGTTGGTTAGTCTTATAGACTAATTCACTCCCTTCGTTATAGTTTTAACGCTCCTTTTAATTAGTTGCTGAACTTTTGCTTTTCTCCAAGCTTCGTTAGAGAAATACTTACCTTTTATGACGTGTTAGGCTTATATAACGTAAGAGTTTTGTTTAATTAAAACGTTAAAGGATTCGTTTACCTAATTACGCAAAATGGCGGATGGTTTTGATTTAGACCTACTGTATTTGCACTTTTTGAAAAATGAAAAACGGTTGGAATGTTGAATTCCGCATTCGGGATAATTATTTTGATGAGCTATTTGATGGAAAATTAATATAAAAACATACCGCTTATCAAAGCAGTTGTATGTCCCCAAAAATTTGTCATTCGTGGAAAAAAAGAAGTCTCATCTTTTCTTCTTATTTGTGGTTTCCATTACGATAAAATTAAACCAAATAATTTCGGCAAAATACAGAAACAAAAGACGATCACATTGGTCGTTATAAGATGCATTAATATTAGCAAATCTCTAGCGATATAACAAAATGATCTCGTATTAAATTATAAGCAAGATTGTTAAATTACTGCACGTTTGTTATTTCCAAGCGATGTTTGATAAAACGCAAAAAATAATAAAGCGTTTTAAAATAAATTACGTGTTTCTTAACGCTTCGTTTGACCAGTTTTAACATATTCGTGAAACCGGGCATTAAATTTAAAAATATAACGCAAATCACACTAACTCTTGTATTTGTTTAGAGTAATATTATATCCATCCATAGTAATTCTGCCCGAGGGCAGGCCTTTCACTACAATAAAAACATTCTCATGCTATGCTTTGCAGCTTTACTAGGGAATTATAGGTATGGTAGCTTCCCGTTGCTTTCCATACCGGTGAAGGATGATGCTGATAATAAGGATGATGGTGATGGTCGGATGATTTTCGGGGATCGTTAGGCCCTAAGCTTCCTAACATTTGTCTCACAGGTGAGGAAAAACCCCGAAAAAACCTCACTCAGGAGCCTGTTCGGACCGGGAATCGAACCCGGACCCGCTGCGTACAAGGCAGCACGCTACCTCGAGACCACAGCGGTAGTTGGTTTGAATTCCAGCTATTACATATTAAAATGTTTTGTACCGGAAAAATGACAATTTTTTAACATTTATTAAAACTTGACAATCGTAGGCCTAATAATGGGTACGCACTAGAATAACGTAGCCTAAATAATTTCGCGAATGATTATAAAATGGCGCTCGCAAAACAATCTGTATTTGTCATTGCATCACTAAAACTAAGAATAATATCAAAATTGTACATTTTGAGTTTAGATGGCTTATATATAACTTAACCTTAGTTTCATCAATCTGAATCGTTCAATCATCTGAATGGGACAAATTGAACAAATATTATTTAATTAAATAATTAATGAACTTTTATCAAGTAAACACCAACTCAATTGATTACTGAACAAATATGCACTAGCAACTGATCAGCGGCGTGTTTGAAGAGTTTTTTCTTCCTTCTTCCAAGTCCTTTTAAAAGATGGCTATCATCGATGGGTTTTCTTACGAATTTTTTTGACAAGTCGATCTGAACATATACACTTCTCAAAAGTTGCAAATTTAAAAAAGGAATAGTAGGCTATTAGCAACAATTTTAATTGACCTTTAAAATTTCTGACGAAGTAGCATATCATTATATAATTTTCTAAACGTTCTAATTACTTTTAGACGATTTTTAGTTGATTAGATTTAGCAGAATGCATGGTAAACTATAGTTACAGTTTCTGATCAAAAGAAAGTAGCAGTGGTAGTTGTAGGACTTTATTAGACTAAAAGTAAGATACATACAATGTTATGGGTCGCTCGAGCAGTAAGCCGTACGTGCTCTTGACAGCCTGTTACAATAAAGTAATATTTGGTAATAGTATAAAGTAAAACAAAAAGAAGACACTGTGATATTACAATTACATAATAAAACAATAACATTATAATTAAGTTATGTAGAATTATTAAGAATTAATAGTATTGCATTTTTATAATATTTATTTATTCATGAATGAGTGTTCTTATATTCCGCGTTTTGTCCAGAAATTTACCAAAGTTTATCCAATTTTCTGGGATTTACCATTAACTCGTTGCATGCCAATCTTTCAAGATTTGAATTTAGAAATCTTTACGGTAATAACTGATGCCTCCAATATTCTAAATCATTACATAATTGTCACCATCCAGGGATTAAGCCTGTTTGCTCGTTCCTGTTTCATGAAAGCTAGAATTGTTAAAATTGTTCAGGTGTGGGCGTCGCACACACTGGTATTTGAGCGAAAAAGCTGGCCAAAAATATTTTCTTTGCTTTTTATGTGCCCAGGTGTTCATTTTTTATTTAAAAGCTATTACTAATAATAAACTCATGATATTTATAGTGTTTACTCAAGCTGAATCCAATAAATTTACTATCTACATACTTTATTGGGTATATAAACAAAAAAAAATATGTAAAATAATATTAAAGTAGGCTACATACTTAATATATATATTAAACAGACACGGGTTAGTAAAAGATACAATAAAAGTTTGAGGGAAGTAGATTATACAGGGAATGTTTGGAAAACATTAGCTCAGGATAGGGATGTATGGAGAGCTGGTCTGCGCGGCCATGAACCTACGGGCTCGATAGTGCCAGTGAGCGAGTTAGTTTCAATACGAGTTACAACCTATCATCACTATCATCAAAGGAACCAAATGGTTTTAAAAACTCTAAGGTTTTTTTTTATATTGTCTGCCTTTTTCGTTTCACGTTAGATCTAATGCCACTCAAATATGGATACGAAGTTAACAAGAGCCTGTTTAAAACGTTCTTTACGTTCCGTCCTGGAAAATTATTTGTAGAAGCATTCCCTATACTGAAGAAAATGCTTGTTCCTCGCTTCTGCAGACTCTTCAGAGAACTGACCAATCGGTAACAAAACACGAGATATAATACTCGGAGTATGAGTTAATATCATGTGCACTGTTGATGACATAGTTTGCCAGGCGTACAACTCTACATAATCCATGGTGTATGTATTAAATGTTTCGACATTTATGTTGAAGATATCACCTCCAATATTATTTTAAATCGGAGAATTACTTTGATATCTATGTGAAGCTGCTACATTAACGTCACCAAAACCATGTATTGCTATAACCAACTAGCAATTCCATTTTATCTTTGAATTCTTTTTGAATTTATTTTTGGCGACTTTTATTTTCTCTTATCGTTTTTAGATGTGACGCGACCTTTGTGTACTTCTGCTTTATCTTATATGATAAATGTAAAATAAATTCAAAGAATCGAATCATAGCATGCAGAATGGATAATCCGAATTTGAAAGTCTCTGGATCTTCCGTACTTATCAATGATAAATCATTAAGTCTTAGATGTGCTACCACATATACAGCAGCGTATTATTGATGCAGTGAGAGTGGCTGCGTTGCACACTTTTCTGACCATCATTGTAGGTAGTAACAGTGTTTTACATTTATTTTGTCACTGATATTTGTTGCTACCAAGTATTTTGATTGGTTTTCTATGTATTCAATCTCTTCATTTGTGATGTCCTTGTTCTCATAAATAAATCTAATTCTAATAGGCCAGAAAAATCTAGATGACGATGGACAAGGATTCTGCTAAATAACCTTTTTACCAGACATTAATCGTAAAGGGACAAGGGAACTGAGGAAAATGTAAGCATCATTGTATTCATCATTTAGAAATGTTTGTTTATGTTGTCTTTGCTGCGATCCATCACATCCCCACTTAAAGATTAGCACAAAATCTTTAGTTTATTCATGACTATTAGCATCAAATGCTCATTCTAAATACTTGCACAATCTCATTGTTCTATGATCCACTAAATTTTGCAATTGTACTTCAGCATAAGTTTCACCGACAATCTTTTTCGGGTAACAATCTTGTTTTGCTTTTTGCACATATTTATTAACATGCTGTATAACTTCGTACTGGCTCATTGATAGGTTAGCTTCCACAAATATTGCCAAAGCCTCCTCCGGCGAGTGTTTTTTGGTAGTAGTACATCGACTATCAGCAGCGACTGCTTTTCGAAACTTTGTTGCTCTGGCTGGAGACTTTGTTATACCCTGAATACTTTGGTCATATCTTTATTGCCTGCACACTTTTTGACTCATTTGCGCTGCGTAAGTCAATTCATCAACAAGAACATTCTTGTAAGTTCCATTGTTTTTCGGCGCTTTTGATCGGTCACTCGATTCGCCGAATTCTTTACTTGGTCGTCCTTTTAATAAAGGAACTGGAGCAGCAGGCAAAACAATTTCTTCTTTTAACCAGTTTTGATTATTTTCCAAGAAACGACTTTCTGTACTATTACATGTGGTCCATTTTTGCATTTAAACAATCTTAAAACTGTTAATGATGTTTGTAAATTCCGATAATTTCTCAGAAGGACATTTCGTAATTTCAGCTAATTTTGTTTCTAATTCTTTGAGCTTTGCATCGAAGAGCCTTTCTGCATTTCGTCTTATAAGCTCGTGCAGTTGTTTTCGAGTCATAGATATGACTGAAGCCTGAGAACCTGAAAATAATCGAAAAATAAAAATAAATGAAAAATAATACCCCTCTCTACTTATGGCCTTACAATTTTTTTGTGAAAATTGGGGGAAACTTTTACTTCGTATAATCAAAATAGACATTCTGAAGTATCGTAAGGTATAACTTTGAATGAGTACAAATGTTTAAAAACATTCACTTATATAAAAATTACGAAAAAATGTGTGTAATTCTTGTGAGATTAGTAGAACGGCAAGAGCATAAAAATAAGTCTAAAATAAATAAAAATAGGTCAATAATAGGGTACATACCTGACTCAAGCATATTCGTAATCAATTTTTCCACTAAATCCACGTCTAATATGGAAATAACAACGATGCACTTTTGTTACAATAGCTTTAATGCCGCGAACAAAGAAACTCCTTCCTTCGCATTGCGAGTGCTAACTTCCGACTCACTGGTACATTTGTCTGGTTAGTCCCCATTGCAGTGGTATACACTGCCACATGACGTCATTTTAATCTATCTGTTTTGGGACCCAAGACCAATGATAATAATTAAAGTTGACAATTTTGACTTATGTCCTGCTTTTTAGGCTCAAATACCAGTCCTGGGACCGTCGTTACATGTTCTTAATATCTTAATTATCTTGTCTTCAAAGCTCCCGCACATTGGACAATATTCGCCTATCGTGAACAGCACTTTCTCCTCTCGTCGCAAAAGACATTAAGAACTTAACCGGAAAAATATGTTTGAGTTTAAGATAGAGAAATACCCAAGAGAGGTGATAAAAATGCGGGTAGTCATTGTCCTGATGAAATAGTTAAACAATTCCCGTTTTTCGTGGTTCATTGATTTCACAATGTGGCCGTGTTTCATTTTTATTTTCAGGGGCTAAATAATCCTAGATATAGCGTTCCTTGTGGGAAAAGTAAATTAAGCTGCGTTAATCCTGAAATAACAGACTCTGAGAAAATTTCGCGACTTTCACAATCCAGTCTTTAGAATTGTGATTAATGTTCTGAGCTGCTTCTTCACTTTACGGGCTAGGCAAAAATTGCCTGTTCCGCCTCACGGTTGTTCTGTATGTTCTAAGCTTTACCTAAAATGTACTTTAAAATTTGATCGTAAAAGGTAGCCATGAAGTATGATTACAACAGTGCACTGTTAATCTTGGAAGGAATTTTAGTTTCGTCCATCTGCTGGTTATGCTGACACAGTTACCTCATTGGTGTTTTCTTCTAGCTTTCTGCCACATGTGGCATGTCCATTGCCATTTGAGTTATTTCTTCTTCACCCGTTAAATTCAAAATGTATCCTATAAGGTACATAAATTGGTAATGAATAATTTAAATACCTTTAATCAAGACAGATTAAAACTCACTAGAAGAGATTACTTATTGTAGATAATAATAATTTACGCATTCCATTTCGTTTTCACAGCGGTCCGCCACATCTAAATAACTGTTAGGATAAATTCGTGTTTTAAACCAATTTAAAGATGCCCGCAGAAGTCTCTTGGCAAATTATCCACATCTTCCTTTGGATCTTAAATTTTCCTAAGGTTTTATTCCCAAATAGTGTTTTCTGCTTCTTCTAAAGTAATAACCTATTTTGTGTCAAACACGTAACTGGATCATAATTGTTTTCGGTATAGTTTTAAACACTTTTTATTTAAGGAGTCCATGTTAATATAGAATATCATTTTTTCCTGATTTTAATATATTTTTTTTTCCTGCATCTTCATTTCTGTAACTTGTAATTGTTTCTAAATATTTTCATTCTGTCACATCACCCCCTTCAGAATTTTCCCGCATTTAAGGGTCCTCTCCTATTTGTTAATTTGTGTTTTATTTTTTTTAGAGATGGTGGAGATTAGACAGCAGAAGTGACAAATGCCATTGCTCCCATGTCAGAGTTGACAGCCACTTGCTGCAGCGAACGGTGAATTAAAATCAGCTTACTATTTTTTTGTAATATTAAATTCAAAGTTTTTATTCAAGAAACGGTATTAAATAATTTCTAATGTTTTATTAGTAACTGCCATAACATTTGCAACAAAATTGTCTTATATTTAATTTTTTTAAACCTTAAAACAATTAGAAAGTTTTTTTCCCAAAACCACCTACAGTTAGTGAGGTAGTGATTCCAGTTCAGTCATTATGAGACCCTTAGGTTACTAATAGTTCAGGCTTCCATTTCGCCTTCTAGACAATTGGCATGAGGTGTCAGCTGGGTTCGAAGCCCTGCATGATGACTGCTTTTACCCCCAGAGCATGTCTGGTACTCATTTCTGTTAAAGATGAGTCAAGCACAAGGCCATGCTGTTGCCAGGATTAGATCAGTTAAAAAATCCTGACATTATTGTGACTTGAACCTGTTACCTTGCAGGAAGTAGCATAATGCATGAACTACAGGATGGCGTGCTACACTTGTTAGAGACAGTAAAATCTCTAATAAGTTTTTTGAGTTAAGGGTATTTAAAATTGTTTTTTAACTGACTTAACTTTAAAGTGATCCCACAACAGGCCTCAGGAGGCCTTTGGGGTAGTAGGAGGTTAAGGCTCCCACTTTTTCTAGACAATCGGCACTTGATGTCAGCCGGGTTGTCAGCCCTGCGTGACGGCCGCCTTTACCCCAGAACAAGCGTCTGGTACTCATTTCCGTTAGAGGCTGAGTCGACCCCAGGGCCATAGTGCCGCCAGAGGGTTTGGGTCAGTTTAAAAATCCTGACCCCAACGGGACTTGAACCCTCGACCCTCCGGCTTGTAGCTCAGTGCCTTAACCACTACGCTACGGCGTGCTCCGAACTGACTTAACTTTTAAAAAAAAAGAAAAATAATTAGGGAAGGTTAATTAAATCTTGTAAACTTTCAATTATATTTTGAAATATCTAGGACATAAATGACTAAAGTTAAGTCCATAGTCATTTATGTATTTTACAAAATCATGTTAATTACTAGCATTTTTTGGAGAAAACGCTTAATGATGAGGAAAAATCTCAAAATGAGTTCCTTCTTCATACGTGTATCCAGCCATAGCTGATGACATGAGTCAATTGTATACTTATGCTCTAAGTTTCAATTGGGCTGCATTTGAACATGCAGCTTATGTGGACATTCAAGGTGAGTGTTCACGAGGTTAAAAGAAAGAAATATAGGAAAGACAGAAATTAACACTTCGGCCTCGAATACTCTATTACCATCAGGGTAGAAGAAAACAAGAGGTCAGGCAAGGGAGACTGGATAGGAAAGTAAAGAGGGATCTGGTACTAGAAAAGGAAGAAATACCAGATTGGTTAAAGATAAAAGCAAGGAGCAAAACACAAATATCAAGTACAGACAATTATTGCACCTTGGGAAGAAGAGGGCCACAAGTGTAAAAATGTTGTACATTGAGTAAAGACTGCTATCCGTTAGAAATAATTGTTACAAATGTATTTCTTTGTGTCCATATCAAAAATTGAATTTACTATACCTTTTAAAAACTTTAATTGCAAATAACTCGGAACTAAACTTTTTACACTTGTGGCCATCTTCTTCCCAAGGTGCGATATACTAGTACACTTGGAGACGTTAAAACATCTGGAGTCAATGTTATTTGCAATCATGGAACATACTTGTAGTGTAGGTTGCCAGTCTTTTTTTATACTCCTTGAGTCTTAATTACCATGCAAGCTATCAAACTAATGCAGAATGGGATAAGTGTAACATCATAATTTGAATATGGGTCTTACATAGTTTAAATTTAGAGAATTATAGATCAGTGAAATATTTAGGTATTTAGAATGTTTTATTGAATATTCTAAATATTTGAGAAAGAGTAATAATTTTTATAAACAAATTACATTCTATATTTGTGGGTTTGGGCAACAAACTTAACAATCCACAAAATAATTTTACTGGGATAATTAAAATTGTCTGACATGTCATATGACTGTTTTTATTCTTTCTTTTTTTCAAAACTAGTCACAAAGGAATTTGATTATTTTTGATTACACAAAAAATATATTACAAACCTTAAATTAAAATGTTTCATACCTCACCTCATATCCAGTCTTCTAATTAGACCGGTTTCAAAGCTTGGGCAACTTCATCTTCAGTAACCTCGAGGGAGGAAGAAGCAGTTCTGATCGACATAACATCAGTCGATGAAGCTGCCCAGTCTTTAAAACCGATCTAGTTAGAAGACTAGATAAGAGGTGAGGTATGAAATATTTCAATTTAATCTTAAATTATACCTCATAGTGATTTTTTCCTATAAAAGTTAAATATATTTCAAAATTTAATGAGGAGGTCAATAATTCACAAATATAACTTTTGAGGTCAGATGACGTTTGTTTTCATATTAAACTCTAAAATAAACAGGAGATGGGAACAAAAGTAGAGGCTACATATTTTAAAGCTAGTCATTTGTGTTGACTTACTTACTTACTTACTCACTGGCACTATCGAACCCGTAGGTTCATGGCCGCGCGGACATAAGCTCTCCATACATCCCTATCCTGAGCTAATGCTTTCCAATCATTTCCTGTATAATCTACTTCCCTCAAATCATAGTTAATGTTGTTCTCCCACCTCATTCTTGGTCTACCAACTGGGCGTTTTCCTTCTGGCTTTCCTACAAGAAGTTTCCATGCACGTCTTTCATTCCCCATACGCGCAACATGTCCTGCCCATCGCAGTCTACGGGACTTAACTGTTCTTATTATATCTGGCTTCCTATAAAGACCATGTAGTTCATTGTTATGTAGTCTTCTCCATTCACCTGTCTGTTCATCTCTCTTTGGTCCAAAAATTTTCCTAAGAACTTTATTCTCAAATACTCGTAATCTCCTTTCCTCCCTTAAAGTAAGAGTCCATGTTTCGCACCCATATAATATAACTGGTAGAATAATAGTTTTATATATTTTCAGTTTAACGTTTTTTGAAAGGAGTTGGGACATCAAAAGTCTCTGCAATGCATAATAGCATGCATTTCCAGAATTGAGCCTATGTTTAATTTCTTTGTGCATCTCATTCCTATTTGTGATTATTGTTCCTAGGTATTTGAATTCAGCCACTTCCTCAAAATTTCCCTCATTTGTCATTAGCTGTCCATTTCCATTATATAATGTATTTCTACGTGTGACCATATATTTAGTTTTACTGATATTTACTTCCAGTCCTAATTTCTTAGTGTTACTCAATAGTGTGTGCGTGTTGGCCTTTAGTATCTCCTTGCTATCGGCCAGTAGTACCACATCATCAGCATAAACTAACAGCTTATTAATACCATTCAGTTGTAAGCCTTCCTTATTCTCTAAAGATTTAATGGCATGCTCTAGTACAAAATTAAATAGTAGAGGAGATAGTGCATCTCCTTGCTTCAACCCATTCTGGATTTCAAACGTGTCTGAAAACTGTTTGCCTACACGCACCCTACTCGTTGAGCCATTTAGACACATTCGTATAAGTCTAACTAACTTTTTGGGAATTCCGAACTCCAGCAGGATACTATATAACTTCTCCCTCTTAATTGAATCATATGCTTTTTTGAAGTCTACATATAGTTGATGTACAGTACCATTATATTCCCATTTCTTTTCTAAAATCTGTCTTATACTAAAAATCTGATCTGTTGTAGACCTGTTTCTTCTAAATGCACATTGATGATCTCCTAGAATGTCATCAATATAGGGAGCAAGTCTGCTTACTAATATATTTGTTAGAATTTTGTACGAAGTTGAAAGTAATGAGATGCCCCTATAGTTGTTGCAATCAGTTTTATCTCCTTTCTTATAAATTGGTACGATAATTGATTCCTTCCATTCATCTGGAAGAGCTTCTTTTTCCCAAATCATACTAAGCAACCAGCGTATCTTGTCCATCAATTTTTCTCCCCCTGATTTTATCAGTTCTGCTGGGATCTCATCTGAACCTGATGCTTTATACATCTTCAATTTTTCAATTGCCATTTCAACCTCTAATGCACTTGGCTCTGCGACTAGCATTTCTGCTGTCTGTAACTTATCCTCCTCAATGTCCTGTTCTGTATGTACATTTAATAGCTGATTAAAATAACTTTTCCATCTATTTAATATACTCTTGGAATCTGCAATCATATCCCCATTTTCATTCCGAATTATGTTTGTTCTAGCCTGAAACCCTTTCTTCTCTATACTAATTCCCTGATATAATTCTCTAATGTTCCTATTTTTTGCATTCATTTCAAGATCATTAATCTTCTCTCTCAAATATTCCCTCTTTTTACTCTTTAGTAACTTGGTGGTTTCCCGTCTAACACTACCCAATTGCTCTAAATTTACCTCATTTGGCTCGTGTAACCATTTCATTTTTGCTAGCTTTCTTTTCTTTACAATGTCGGCACATTCCTCATCAAACCATTTCTTGTTTTGCCTCTTTTTTAAACAACCAATGCTTTCTGATGCTGACAATTTAATAGTATCTCTTATAGCCTCCCATTCTTTATTTATATCAGTTTCTTCTTCGTTTGCCACATTGTCATCTGAAGATTCCAGTACTTCAAATCTATTTGCAATTTTGATTTGGTATTCTTGCCGCATTTCATCATTTTTCAAGTTTTTTAATTCATATTTTACTGAATCATCTTTAGCGTTTGTTCCTCTCATAAGCGATAGCCGTTGTCTGATTTTCACCCTGACCAGATGATGATCTGAATTGCAGTCTGTCCCTCTAACTGATCTAACATCAATGATGCTACTGTGCCAGCGTTTATCCACTAATACATGATCTATCTGGTTCCGAGTTTCTCCATCTGGGGACGTCCAGGTGTATTTATGAATATCCTTATGCTGAAATGTTGTGCTCTTAACAATGAGATTCTTTGATGTGGCAAATGTGACTAATCTAACCCCGTTGTCGTTACTATCTTCATGAAGACTGAATTTGCCTATTGTTGGTTTGAATATATCTTCCTGCCCCACTTTTGCATTAAAATCTCCTAAGACAATTTTCATATGATATCGTGAAAGGCTATCAAATAAGCATTCTAATTCTTCATAGAACTCATCCTTGATCTTGTCATCTTTATCTTCTGTGGGGGGCATGTACATTTACAATTATAAAATCATGTCGTTTACCCTTTAGAATTATGTATGATATCCTATCACTAACAAACTTAATATCTCGGATAGCGGATAGGATCCTCCTTCTGACTAAAAAACCTGTTCCAAATGCAGGTCTTTCTGCACCCCCATAGTATAATGCAAAGCTTCCTGATTCCTGACTACCTTCTCCTGGCCACCTAACTTCCTGTAAAGCGACTATATCCAAGGGCGATTTATCTAATTCCCGCGTTAATATCTCTAGTGCCCCGCTATTGTATAAAGTCCTAACATTCCATGTTCCTAGGAACATGTCCCTGTGTTTGAGCCTTTGGCATGGGTTCCCTGAAGTAGTCCCCGCCCGGAGAACCGAATGGGGGACTATTTGACCTCCGGAAAATTTTACCCCAGTAGAACCCATGTCCGCATTTCTTGACGGTTGTATTTTTACGGTGAAAGATCGTCACTCTTTCGACCAAGGTACTTATTTCGTCTGGCTTATCACCTTCGACCAGTCCGGCATGGGTAACCCTATCGGCAGCAATGCTACCGCCGGCATAGCTCTCAGGATCATTTAAGCACACAAGCCACTCCACCACGACAAGGTAAAGATACCATGGAGGGCTACAGGACTTTCTATAAACCCTAAATGATTAAAAATTCAATTTATAATTATGTTTACAGCAGTAAATTTAACTTTTTTCCCCTCAACACTTTTTAGGGCTTGTGGGGATGCCCCGGTTTCAAAAAAAATATAAATACTAATTGGGCAGTATTGCTGTTAATACATTGTGGATCTATATGTTTTGATTTGTCACTGGAGCACTTACAAATGATTTTATGGATATGTCAATACATTTATTTGCTATCATTGTAATAAATGACATTTCTTAACAGAATGTGGCTTATGTTACTGACCTAAGCCCTTCAAATCAAGATTCCATATTAAAAAATACTGCTACTGGTATGTATCTTATAGAACATAGTGTAGCCACTTGCATATTCTTAACCCATTTTCTTCAGAGCTAAATGCTCAGTATTGAGTGTTAAATGTTGCAAATGTTTAGTTTTCTGAGATAACACTAGGTAGCAGTATGTATTCTATGCAGGTTTGCAAATGCCAAACATGAGGTATCAAACATTCCTTAAGGGATTTGGAATGAACTTTAATTTTATTTTTTACATAGAATTCACCTTCAGCTGAAGATGAGAATACATATTTCAATAAAAATTGTAATGGGAGTAACACTATGACCTCATTCACAATTATATTAATGAATCTGATTATTTTTCTCTCATTTTATAAAACTGTGATTTTCATAAGACTGGTTTCTAAAGGCATCTCTTCTATTCTCATATAGGAAAGCTTAATCAGTAATAATATAATAGTTTATAAAACTCTTAATTTAATTAAAACTAGGAATGAACTCTGAAACATATCCAAACGAGAGAAAATGTTTTATGAAGTGAAGTGTAAAGTTGCTGAATGCACTTCAGCATTAAAATATTTACTTCATAGTCAGTGGCGGTAAACGTAAAGTAAAGTGATCCCACTACAGGCCTCAGGAGGCCCTTGGGGTAGTAGGAGGTTAAGGCTCCCACTTTTCTAGACAATCGGCACTTGATGTCAGCCGGGTTGTCAGCCCCGCGTGACGAGTCAGTGGCGGTGCCTGCTTTAACTAAAAAGGGTTCACTAGAGAATTCTTGAAATTGTCTTTAAAGTTAATATAATACAATGCAGAGATCAAGTGAGTTTATTCAAGCTGTTTCATTTGAGAACATATTTGGTACCTCCTGGGTTCAAACCCTAGTGCCAACCAACTTGACAAATATTTCCTCCTGGTTTTTGTCAAGACAAATGCTAGTTTGGAATTTCACTATCAGTGCCCTGTTTAAGTTCCACTTCTAGAAGCTACTTATTAGCAGTGTAAAATTTACTAGTTAGCAGTGTGGTAAATCTGTTTCACAAAACCTACACTCCTAAATTTGATAAACTGCTTTTAGTAGTTTGCAGCGTGACTTCATGTAAGGAGTATGTAATGTAGACAACGATTATTCTCTATGCTGGTTTAAGGCCTTCTCTATGCATAACATTTGCTCATGACTACAAAATATAGTATATTTGTTGCATTGTTGCTCTGTAATATTATCCTTTAGCAAAGTTATCAAAATTATTTAAAAGAAAAAGAACAAAAGTCCATGAAGCAAGAAATAGACAACTAAATAGTAACGATGTTTTTATTATTAATTTAACACTTCTCACTGAAGGATAAATATTTTAAGAGAGAAATTATATGCTCAGACTGGTTCAAACCCCAGTCTGAGCATATATTATCTCTCTTCAAATATAAGTAGTTATTAAACCTAATTTTGTAATGCGTTGTTTACAATATTTTATCTGTCAGCATATTTTAGTATATGTTGCATATTTAGTATATTTAATAAAGTTTATTTGTTGCAAAAACAATATCTTTAGAGAAACATTAATGTGGGCTTTGAAAAGAGAAAGTGACAAATCAACAATATTAAAGTGTATTTTTTTTTTACATTTTGTTAAGCCTGTATTTTATGTTTTGATAGCATGTTTTGTTGGAATGTAAAGTATAGATTTTGTTGCCTAGTAACTACAAACTAAATTAAACAATTGTTATATTAGTAGATGGTCCCCGAAATCATGTGGCCATCATCACCATCCTCATTCTTCACCGGTATGGAAAGCAACAGGAAGCTACCACACCTACAATTCCCTAGTAAAATTGCAAGCATAGCATGAAAATGCTATGATTGCAGTGTAGGACCTGCTTTTGGGCAGAATTATTATGGATGGATATTAGTAGATAGAATTCTTAAGGGAAATTTTAGAAAATTTTTTAAAGGTAAATTTATTGCATTACTTTTCAATTGTGTACACTGCTAAGTACTTTTATCAGTATCTCTTAACTTGTAAAATAGACAGCTTATTAGGAGTGAAAATTAATAGCGCTCATGTTATATGAAACAGCATTGTAGTTGCACTCCTAATAATACTCCTAAATATAAGTTCTGCACGGCTAACTACAGTTTTACACTGGGTATTTTTTGAAACGGGTATCAAGTTTCAGAAGTCTAAATTATCAGTCTACACTGCTTATTAGCAGATGTTTAGTTCTATTAAACAGCCCCTAGGACCCTTTTCGTGATATTTACCACTTGATAACAATAAAAAAATAATTATATGCTATTTGTTCTTAGATCTTAAATGCATCTATTAATAAGAAAAAATGAGGAAATTAAGCAATTTAAAAATCACGCTAAATGTCATTGGAATAACAGAAGTATTTCTTTGGATATAACAACACTTAAAACACTGGACTTTTTGTGCAGTATTAGCAATTTTGAATAATGTTTATCTAATTTATAATTTTTTAATGCTCCCAATTTGTCATTTCAGACATTTCTGGTTTCTCTCCTGGCAATGGCGTTATTGTAACCCACTTCTGAGGTTGGGGCGCCTGGAACGCGGGGTTACGTTGCCCCGATGATGGATGATAGTGGTGCGCCAGGAGAACCCCTAATCCTAAGCTTAATCATAAGATGAATATGAATGATGATGATTGTGATGGCCATATGATTTCGGGGACTGTTTGCACTTTAAAATTTTCCTGACATTTGTCTTACAGGTGAGGAAAAATCCCAATAAAAATCTCACCCAGAAAAACTGTCCCGACCGGGGATTGAACCCAGACCTGCTGCGTGACAAGGCAGCACGCTAACAATTTATAAATGTTTATTAATTTATTTGACATAGTAAACCTTAAAAAATATATTGACTTGTCAGTTCCCACTAGAATTCGTGTATTTCTGGTTCTACCAGTGAGACATTAAAATAAGCTGTTTTCTCCTTGCCTCTAGCAGGTCTTTGAAGCCTAGAAACTGATTTATTTTAAATGTCAGGAGATTGAAAGAAAATGAACCTCTATGCTTTTAAACTTCATTCTCTGCTTAAAATTTTTGCAGCAGAAATAAATTGCTGATAGAAACTATCTAGGAATTTAAGGAATTGCCCAAATAAAGTAAATATACTGTCATAATAAATATATATTTTCAATTAAACGAATTTTTCTTGGGGTTTCAGTGAACCATTGGACATGAAGGATGTGCTGCCACTGCTCATAGTGTTAATTCATGAATTGTTTATAAATCTGTATTTTGAATTTTTGAGGTTAATATCTACTGGATTAAGCCAAAAGTGAAATTAAAATGATAGAAAACAATTATTGGGATTCTATGCCAGGTATCAGTCTACACATTTTGAAATAAAAAAGAAGGCAGAAATGAATATAGCAGAATGAGAATAAATAAATATAATTATGTAGTTTTTTTTTTCCAAAACAAATTCAAAAAAGCCTGATAATAATTGAATGGGAAGTTGACATAAATAAATTATAATGTACCAAATTAGTCACATTGGAACATGTCTATTAATTTTGTTAAAACAGAATAGCTAACTTGCAAAAATATGATAATAAAAGATTACAGAGTACCTAACATATTAAGTTAGATTAAATTAGTTAACTGCTTTGGCGCAGAGCTACGGGACTTGCACTGGTTGAGTCCCCATGGGGGAAGAAATTTTCTCATGGAATTTTGGCTAGTATGGGACAGGTGCCCACCCAGCATCATGAGGCATTTGGGTAGCTACAACAAGTAGTGACTCCAGGTTGAGAAGACCAGATATAACGGCTGGAGAACCCGATATGCTGACCTTATGTCATCCCTACACTGGCTTATCATAGTCTACCTCTGCAGTTAACATGTAGGCGTGAGGCCAGCAGCCGGCTGATAGGCCAAGGGCCTTCTAAGCCTGTAGCGCTCGGAGTTTTTTTAATGGTTGACAATAAGATTTGGCAGAAATATCATTGAATATTTTGGAAACAATGTTGCTAGGATGAATGTGATATGATAACTGTCAATATAGGGAAGCAACCACAGTGCAGCTGCTGGTTGTGTGGCAACGTGCTAGAAGCGGAAGGTTGAGGCTCGAGTCACAATGAGGTCACAATTTCTAAACTGGGCTAAACCTTCTGACAGCATCACGGTCCTGGGGTCGACTCTTCCTCTAATGGAAGTGAGTACTAGGTGCTCGTTTGATATAGTTGAGATATACCATAGCATTGTTGGGATTCGAGTCCCAGTGAGGTCAAGATTTCTAAACTTTCTGGCAGCACCGTGGTCCTAAGGTCGACTCTTCCTCTAGTGGAAGTGAGTAGCAGGTATTAATTCGATATACTTGCGTACACCATAGCATAGTTCGTTATGGCAATATGCTACAAGGTGGAAGATTGGGGTTTGAGTCCAGATGAGGTCAAGATTTCTAAACTGACTTAAACTTTCTGGCAGCACCATGGCCATGGGGTCGACTCAGCCTCTAATTGGAATGAGTAGTACCAGATGTTTGTAGTATTAGATATGTCAATATAAGTTACGGCATACCCGAGATTAGTTGGTCATGGCAATATGCTACAAGCTTGAAATTAGGATTTTGAGTCCTGATGAGGTCTAGGTATCTAAACTGCCATAAACCTTCTGGTAGCACCATGACCCTGGGATTGACCCAGCCTCTAGTGTAAATAAGGAACATGTGTGTGTTCTGAGGATGAAGGTGACTCATGCAGGGAAGTAGTTCAGATTGTTTAGAAATTAGGGGGAAGCCTTAACCTCCTAGGTCTGTTATGGGCTGTAGCAGGATCACTTTACATTGATATATTAGTGACTTATTGCAAGATTCAGACTGATACCAGGCATAGAATATATAAAACTTCATAAATTTATGAGAGTTCCTTCAATTTTGTGATCGTTAAATACCTTACGTAGATCCTATCATATGGGATCTACTCACAAAACGTATTCATTGTAAATTTTATGTAAATTTATACAATTCATGAAATGTCTAGACAGAGCTGAACCAGTTTGGACAAAATTGCATCCCCATTTTTCACTTTTGGCTTTGGGTTCTACACTAGATCGTGTTAATTTGGTATATTTTTAAAGTTATATAGGATATGTGTAAATTGAAGAGTGTAGATATGTTTAAATGTTTAAAAAGTGATGGCTCCTTTCACATTGGATGGTTTTGGATATATGGGAAAATTGTGCATCCATCTTTCTTTAGTAAAGTGCAGAAAAGTGGGATGTGCTACATTGTGTTCTTCTTTAGTTCAGATGAAGTAGTATGGATGTATTTTTTTTTTCTGTTTGTCCAACATCATCCAATGTGAAGGGAGCTTAGCAAAGATGTATTTCATCAAATTGAATTATATTTTTTAATGTACAATGTGTTTTTTTCAATGATAGCAATAAAGGAAGTTAAATAATTTTTTTTTACTTTGTTCTGAAATGTATTCTTAACATATTCTTCTGAACTTACTACCGGAGCAAGTTTGTCATGTTGGACTTAGTGATTATTTTAAGGCATGCCTTTTGCTGACTGTTTGAGTGCATTTTCAGTATTAATTCTATTTTATGCTCATAAGTTTGTTACATTTTTCAAATCAAAACCTTAGGTTTACTTTTTAAGTTTAAATTCAGAAGATAAATTAGAGTAAAATGAAATTTTAATCCAATTTATCTTTTGAATTTAAACTTCAGGCTAAACTTGAAGCTTTGATTTGAGAACTTCATTGAATTTTGAATGTAAAATAGAATACTAGAAAAAAAAGGCTTGAATTGAACCAAATTTTGGTCAAAAGGGGTTTTTTTTTTAACATTGCAAGTCCCACACCCGAAAACAAAAGTAGGAGTCTAACATTTAAAGGATTATGAGAAACACGTTGGTGCATACATAGAATATAAAGTTTGTTTAAAAAATAATGTATCTCACTCTAAAATAAATTTATACAAACTTTCTTACAAAAATATTGATTAATAAGTCTGAAGACATCTCCTCCTGCCACTCAATCTGAAATAAATGAAACAATGATCAGCTACAACATGTGAAGTGTAATACGTTTAATCTGTTTAATTCTTACCTCATATCCATCATATCATTGTTTCTATTAGACATATGTACTGAAGATGAAGCAAACATGTCTAACAGAAACAATGATATGAGGTAGAATTAAAAAGACCAAACTTATTAAGTAAAACCTCATGTTACTTCCTACTGTATTTTCAAATTCTGTTTTGAAGTTAGTGTTAATTTATGAATATGTCAATATAATATAAACTATGTATTCTTCAAATATATACCAATATTTATATTGCTACTTCAAAAACACAATCACCAAAGTGACTTGAAAAACTGGGTTTTTGTTTCTTTGTAATACATTTCCATGGAAAAACAGAACAATTTTTTTAAAAAAAGTCACTTAGGCAGTGTTTTTTTAAGCATCAACATATTTCATACACAGGCAGATTTTAAACAGTACAGTTTTCCTAACCATATATTTCAGACAAGTCTCCTAGCGTCAACATTAAAAATGTTAGGATATAATTTAAATTCTCACCAGAAACAAACCCAGATCCACTAGTACAGAAGCATGTAAGTTATCACCTAATTTTAAATTATTTTTCTATTTCCCTTTCAATTTATCAGTTAAATCTTTAATGGGAAGTTCATCCTGCTACTCTAACAATGTAAAATCTCTTTTTTTAAATGCAATTGCAAGTAACATTAAGAGGTTTATTTAATATAAAATCGGTTTATTGTTATTACAAAGAACCTGTCACTGAACTATTCCCGTTTACCCAGTTCATTCTTTTAACTGGGGCTGAAAGGTAATAAGAACTTCTGTTATTGGGCAAACCTAACATTTTTTTGTGCTATGACAATGATTTGAAGAGAATCATTTATAATGTTTTAAAATAATTTAGATTTAGCACTTTTTATTGAACACTATATTAATTCAGGTCATTAAGTATTACAATGCGGATGTGAAAAAACCAATAAATTTTGTCATAAACGTAGCACACATTACCCATGGCTTTACTTCACTTCTGAAGGACAACCACTTGATCAACTTTCAGCCTCAACAAGAAATTACAATTTGGTTGAGAAAAAATATTCAGATCTGATACAGGCATTGTTCACTGGGTATAAACTATTCAGTGACATGTTCTTGGTAATAGTTTTTCGTATATTTAATCAATTTTACCTACTTTCTTCTACCTATTTTCTCCTTTCATTATTACCTACCAAAGCTAAATTTTACATTGTTTACAGAGTATTTCGAGCTACAAGAAAATATACATAACAGAGTTGCCAACATTTTGACTTTTGCTGCTATCCTATGAATTCCATGTTTAATACACTAGACCAAAACTATTATAGTTTTACCAAAACTTAACTGCCTCTGTTCCAGAAAATACCTTGGACTTGCCCCTCTTCTTCTTTCTACTCAAATTCCAGTAAACGAAAGTCAACCCTACTTATTGTACTTTTAAATAATATAGAAAAATAGACAACACTTGTTCTGAAGTAAGATGCTGAAATGCAGGGTGTATGGTGTTAGGCAAAGTTCTTCAGTAACCCTATATCCCTTAAATACCTTAATTTCTCACATCAACGTTTTCACTGTTTTCCACACCCCATAATTAACTCACTGGTGTTATAAACCCAGAGGATTATGACCATGCAAACAAGCTTTTCTTATATCCGTATCCTATGCTAATGGTTTCCAATCGTCAACTGTATAATTTATCGCCCTCAAATCATGTATTATTCTCCCACTACGTTCCTGGTCTACCTACTGGGTGGTTTTCTCTGGATTTCCTGTAAGAAGTTTCCATGGCCATCTTTCATTCCCCATTCATGCCACATGTCCTGTCCATTGTAGTGTACAAGAATACATTTTATCATGGAATTTCAGTAGAATAAGAGCCCATTCCATGAATCATGAGGAATTTCAGGAAGTATGAAATCTTGTCACAGAATGTTTTCAAAGTTCCACACCGGAGCCAAGTAGTTTAAGGCTTTGGTGAAGAGCCATAAGACTTGTATTGGTTCAAGGAAGAAATATTTTCAATGGAATTTCAGTCAATATGGAACCAGTGCCCACGCAGCATTGTGAGGAAACTGGCTAGCTACAATCAGCAGCATCTTCAGATTAAGAATACCAGTTACGACTGGGGGATCAGACATTCTGACCACATGTCAGCTAGCTAGATGATTGTCCACCTCTGTCATAAACAGATGTGACATACATTCCTATCCTGAGCTAAAATAATATTTTCCAATTCCCTGTATAATTCACCCACTCAGATCATGAGTAATGTATTCCCATCTCACTGCACTGTAAGCTTTCCCTCTAGTTTCCTATAAGAAGTTTCTGCACCCATCTCTCTATACAAATTCATGACACGCCTGTATTCCAGCATAACTCTGCAACAATTTCAACCTAACTTGGTACACATAGCTAACAATCTGAAATATATACTTTGGGGGGATAATAGACCATTAGCATCTATAGAGGTAATGACAGTGGATGACACGTAGAAAAACAAATGACTGATATTAGTGTCAAAACATTGGTTTTTAGTCGCTAATCCAATTGCTGACAGTCCCAATGACATTTAAAAATCCCACGTTTGACAGCCAGCGTCTGAGAGGGGCTGATATTATCTAAAATGACATTAATTCCACAGTGGGTACCTCTTCTAAGCTTGATTATATAATAAAGTAATTCTAGCAAATACTTACCAGAATGTCTTTCAGTTCTTGTTTCGCTCTGCTGATGCCAGTAGAGTTGAACCATAGATGAGGGCCGATCTAGAGTAGCCATCAAGCTGCAGTCCAGAAGATTCATAGACATTGTGGTGGATATGGCAGCAGTGATGAGATATCTTCAATTTATGGTTCAATCAGCCAGCCCCAGACCTCTGCTTCTCCATCCAAGTCCAGCAATTTGTACTTGTAAAGACAAATACAAGTAATGTAAATCCAGAGGTGTTGTTCATTGTATATATCATTACCATTAGAGCATTCCGTAACATAGCTGGTTAAGGCAACACAGTACAAGCCAGAAATTCACAGGTTTGAATCCAAATGATTAATACACTGGCCTAACTTTCTGATAGTACTATGACCCCAGAGTAGACACAGCTTGAACTTGAAAATAGTGCCAGTAAATACATTCATATAGGGTTGACAACCCGGCTGACATCTCATGCCGATAATATCCTAGTACCCTACATCTAAAAAAATTAACCAAAAATATATAAAACTTATTCTCCCTGTTATATTATATGGATGCTAACTTTAAGGGAGGATAAAATATTACGATTATTTGAGAATAAATTTCTTAGGAAACATTTTGAACCAAAAATAGATGAACAGAGAGGCGAATGGGGAAGATTACATTAATAGTGAGCTACATTAACTTTATAGGAAACCAGATGTAACCGAAGAACTTCGGGTAATGTGGACCCCTACTTTGAATTTGTTGTTTTTTTTAATTAAGGGATTTGAATTTTGTTTAATTACAGTGATTATCATTAGTGTTATAACTATGAAATAGCATTGTTATTTTATTCAAATATGGAAACATCTTCATAATTTATAAACTTCTTTACATTACAAAGATGGTCCACTTTAACCTCCATATTCGGATAAAGTGACCCCTAGCTTTTAGACTATTTTTAAGTTTATTTACTGTATTATCTTATACAGACAGGCACAAATTAATCTGAAAGTATTTATGGCTGGTCATTATTAAAAAGCGTGATATTTATTTGATGTTTTGAAAAATTATTGTTCATTATAACATTCACACGTCATTTGGTTATCATACATAATTAATTCAGTGTGATCATTCCAGTCTTTGCTTAAGTTTCTTCGAGTAGTAGGAAGTCCCCTGGGTTGGTTACCAACCATCCGCAGAGCAAGACTAGTGGTAGGGCTGCTACCTTATAGCCTCTAGTCAGGCGTTCAAAATATGGAATTTCCTCCATATTCGATGGAACGGTTATACCGCCGTGACTCGGTCCCCATTACCTCGTTAGTTAAAAGCAGGGTGTACCACGTGCAGGTGAGGTTGAGAATTAGGTAGGAGAGGTTATAGAATGCACATCACTACCTCTTACACAGCATATCAATTATTCAAAATTGCCAGCAAATATAATATGAAAATTTCCACATCAAAATCCAAAACAATGGCAATGTGTGGAAAAAACATACAACGGGTGAAAATTGAGATTGATGGAAAAATTATAGAACAAGTGTCAGATTTCTCTTACTTAGGAAGTGTATTTGCAGAGTATAAGAGTGACATTGATTCAAAATTACAAAAATATAATAAAATGAATGGGGTAATACGAAGACATTTTGGTAAACAGATGAGGACAGAGACAAAACTAAGATTACATAACGTCACATCAAAAGCTGCTCTAAAATACGGAAGTGAAATTTGGATTTTAAATAAAAGAAACTCTCATAAACTTCAAGTAAGCCAAATGCGCTTCTTACGATCATTGTTAGGAGTTAATAGACTGGATCACCAAAGGAACACTACTATCAGAGGAAAACTTGGAGTAGCAAGTTTAAATGAAGATATCCAAAGATACCAACAAGAATGGAAAAATCATATGAGAAGAATGGCAAGAAATAGACTTCCAAAATTGGCATTCCAATATACCCCAACTGGACATAGGGACCAAGGAAGACCAAAACATCGGTGGAAAGATCAAGACCATCTTCGCTAGGTTTACCGTACAGGCCACATGGCCTAAAACGAATTTGTTCATGATGATGATGATGACATAATTAATTAAGTGCACAGTTTTTACAGATAGCATCTGTATTGATAAAATATACAGATTCGTGTAAAATGAACCCAGATCTATTTTAACAGCCTCATGGAGGGTCCATATTAACCGATTACGTTTGCTATGTTTAATTATTCTATACAGCTGCTATGTCACATAATATCAAACCAATGCATAATATATATTTAGGAGATTTTAAATATTATTACATTCAATAGCAGAAATTAAGAATTAATTCTTGGCTTGACAAACGTTTAAAATGGTCGTTTCCATAAATATCACAAACACTTCTTTGCACAAACAATAAAATAAATTGGCCTTGAACACATCAAAGTTGATGAGGGGAAGATACTTTCTGTTCGAGGACAGCACCTTTTAAAGAAGATATTAACAGGGTCCACTTAAACCGATGGGTCCACATTACCTGAACTTCCTCTAATAACAGTTAGGACTGCGATGGACAGGACATGTGGCACGAATAGGGAAAGAAAGAGGGACATGGAAGTACCTTTTATGAAAACAAGAGGGGGAAAATTCCCAGTAGGTAGGCCAAAAATGAGGTGGGAGAATAACATTAACCATGATTTGAGGGAAGTAGATTATAAAGCAGATGATTGGAAAACATTAGCTCAGGATAGAGATGTATGGGAGAGATTATGTCCTACGGATTCAATAGTGCCAGTGAGTTCGTTGTTTGAGAATAGCAAGCCACTACCCTGTTGTAAACAACGTAATTTGTACAGTTAACTTCATAGGTTTGGTGTTCAAAATTCCTTATTTGTAAATTCTGTATGTTAACTAACTCACTGGCACATCGAACCCATATGTTCATGACCGCGTGGACATAAGCTCTCCGTACATCCCTATTCTGAGCTAATGTTGGTATGGGTTCCCTGAATTAGTCCCATCCCGGAGAACCAAATGGGGGCTATTTGACCTCCGGAAAATTTTACCCCAGTGGAACCCATGTTCGAATTTCTTGACTGTTGTATTTTTACGGTGAAAAATCGTCACTCTTTCGACCAAGGTACTTTTTCCGTCTGGCTTATCATCTTCGACCAGTCGGGCATGGGTTACCCTATCGACAGCAATGCTACCGCCGGCTTAGCTCTCGGGATAATTTAAGCCACTCCACCACGACAAGGTAAAGATACCATGAAGGGAAATTCTGTTTGTTAAAGGTAATAATCAGTCCTGGGTGATCTACTGGTTACCATGCTCGCTTCTCATTGTGAGGTTCACGAGTAAAAAAAAAAAAAAAAAAAAAAAAACCCGGCGCCGTTGGATTTTCAAGGGGACAAAAATGAGTTCCTTCAAAAGACAAGCAAAGTCGTATATTTCGTGTCTTAGATTAACGGGCATTAAATAACCTGAAATCTGAAATAAGGGACCTCCGAACTAAATGTATCGATCCTTTCACGTGCAGATTTGTACTTCAAGTTAATATATGGCCTTAGATTTCAAATAGTAATTTATTCTTATGCATAAAAATTCCTGCATATTCTACAATTGAATTCATTGTAGAAAATTAAGCACTTTCAGATAAATCTAGTTAAATACTAATATAAGATTAATCCAAATATTTTCTTCCCACTAAATTGAGCTCAGGACCAACCAACGTTGTAGTCCTAAAAAAATTATAAACTTTAAGATAGTAGTAGCATGACCTAGGACCAAAGAAAGATTAACAGTGAGGTGAATGGACAAGACTACATAACAGTGAGCTACATGGTGTTTATAGGAAGCCAGATATAATAAGAACAGTTAAGTCTCGTAGACTGCGATGAGCAGGACATGTTGCACGATTAGGAATCATCTTGAAGGTGCATGGAAGCTTCTTGAAGGAAAACCAGAGGGGAAAACGCCTAGTTGGTATACCAAGAATGAGGTGGGAGAATAATATTAATCATAATTTGAGAGAAGTACATTATACAGGGATAATTAGAAAACAGCTCAGGAAAGGAATGTACGGAGAGCTTATGTCCGCGCGGCAATGAACCTATGGGTTCGATAGTGCCAGTAAGTTAGATTAAGTCCGGCCACTCTATCTCCGGCTTTGAAGTTTAGGTTGTATGAGGGGCAAGGGGAGAAACTCGCTCTCTACTGCCAATAAGAAAATAGTTGAGTGTGAGTGAGCGTCTGCTACAACCACTGCTCTTGACGCCGCTAGTATGTTTTGAGATTGCTGCGATGTTTTTGCTAAGCACGTGGCTTCAGTTGCTCTTCGTTGCAGTACAGAGTGTGTTTGTTTGCTGTTATGCTCTTGCGATTAACTGTAAACAATACAGCTTCAGTCTACTATTGTTTTAATACGGCGAGTGGCTTATCTGAATCAAAAAAAGAAAATCGGTTCTTATAACAGTCAAAACCAAGAATTTATTTATCGGCTGCGTGAATATTTTGAGAAGAAGCGAGACAACGGTGGAACATTGATTCCTGTTACGAAGGTTGTAGAGAGAGTCTATGCTGCTTTGAAGTTGGGTAAAAACTATTAAAAGTGTTTCAAAAGAAAAGTGTCCATCTGACTTCAATATGCCATCAGCAGCACTACGTACTCCCGGAAAAGAACGACCACGTGGAAGCCCAAGAACAACGCTAGATAAATTTCAGTAGGCTGCAGTTAGGCAGCATATTTACCAGTATTACATGAGGAAGGAAAATAATGCAACAGCCAAAGGAAGCTGATGGGATTCTTGAAAGGCAAGTTGAACTATTGACAATTACGTTAAATGCAGACAGAAGTGACACCAGTGATGAGACAGAAGTAGATATATACGAAGATTGTGGTGTCTTCCCTCTTGATTAACAACGATAAAGGTAAGATTTTTTTTTATTTTAACGATACATGAGAAGGGGGTTTCTTTTTCAAATAAAAATTGTTCTTTATGCATTTAACATAGTTTTGAAGTGATGTATGGAATTGTTGTTTTCGTGAATTTATTAGAATTGTGAATATTTTCGAGAATAGTCTGTTTCGTAGCGATAAATGAGTAATCTCATATTTATGACTCACATTAACATTGGTGCACATAAGTAACGATCTGGAAAAGATGCTGTGGTGTGGGTAATAGATCCATATCATCCTTAGTAGGGGAGGACTTAAAAAATAATCATAAATGACTGATAATAGTGCAAAATTCCTGATTTTCGTGGTTTCTAATTTAATTGTGGCAGTTTCAAAGTCTTTACAATTGCATGTTTGTCTCCCAGTTTGCCTAAGGGGAGTGAGAGGCAATTATTTAAAATGAGAGATAGACTGGATCAATAATTTTCATGGTCTCTAAGTTGAATAGTGACACTCCCTATGCTGTTTAAATCCAAGTTCAAACTCCTTCGGTATAGGGTGAGAGTGAGTTCAAATTCTCCTAGGCTTGCCAATTTTTAATATTACTGACCTAATGAGTACCTGCTCGTAGCACGATGAAATTATAAATTAAATCACCCAAGTACTCACCAAAATGCCTTCCAGTTTCTTTTCGCTCCACTGTTGCCAGGCGAGTTGAACAATAGAGGAAGAGAAATCCGGAATAGCCATCAAGCTGCAACCATGGAGATTTCTAGACATGTTGTGATGGAGATTGCAGCAATGATGAGTCTTCGGATTATGGTGTAATCTGATGATTTCCTACAACTGATTTGTGGTCAGTCCCAAAGCTCCAGGAATGGACATCTGCATCTCAACATCTTTATCCGATAACCATGAATTAGTACCTGTAAAGAAAAATATAGATACTGTAAATCCAGAGGTGCAGTTTATTTCCTAAATATATCTCATTAACATTCGGGCACCCCATAACATACTTATGGCAATACAGTACAAGCCAGAAGATCATAGCTTTTAGTCTCAGGGGATCAGCCTTACAAACGGCTTTAAACTTTCTGGTTGAACCAGAGTCAGCTCTAACTGGAAAGCGTTCAGACAATTTTCTGGGGTTAAAGAAGACCGTCAACTGACTAACATCTCAATCCGATTGTCTAACCTCCTACTACCCTAAGGATCTTCTAAGTCCTACAGTGGAATTACTTTTATAGTTCATGTGTTTGTGTTTTAATACCACTCAACTACACTTTTTGTGCTTCGTGTTCCACACTAAGCAGTTGGATGGCGTTAATGTGGTCTGTTTTCAATTTACATACCACTTCAGTATTTCATTTTACGCATTGTAGTGTAGTGTAGTGTAAAGTGTGTTGAATGAGGGATGATGAAAAGAAGGGAGTCGGCAAAAGTCGGTTCCGGCATGTCGAAAAGCACCTAGGGGACCGCTAGTCTTAATCTTCCCAGCTGATGGACGAATCGCTATCGACAGCACCTTAAGCCTTCTGAACATATGTAGGTTACTGTGCAGGATTTGCAATTTAATGCAAAAATTTGTTGCACAATCGCTCTAGCAATCGCAAATTTCGACATTTCACAGCAAAATTTAGAATATCGTATTAAAGTAAGCCGAGGTATGTATTTTCCAAAAATCAGCGAAATCCGACCATTTGAAGTGGGGGCTTACTGAAATTTGAAATAGAAAATTTACTCAAGCAACCTCGATGTTTGGTTTGTATCAGTGTATACCATATAATTAATCAACCCTCAATATTTAATTTATTAATGCGTAGCAGCGCACGCCGGGTATTAGCTAGTATATATATATATGGTATGATAAGAAAAATAAATGCCTGGACGGGATTCGAACCCGGATCGCCCATTTGTTAGGCGTGGTTTTTAAACGGGCCTTTTTGGACGAATATTCTCTTTCCTTAATCTGTTCCTTATGGTTTGGTCTGAAACCCGGATTCCGGAAGCCATATGAAGGTCATTCTGCAGGACTTTTGCAGTTTTTGTACGCTGTCGAAGAGCAGAAAGAACAACGTATCTGTCATCCTGGTGGCTTGTTTTAAATTTACAGCCCTGGCCACGTCTTCTACAATACTGACCTGTCTCTCTGTGCCTGTTGCGTAACCTGGACACCACGGAAGGAGAAACCCCCAAGCTCTCTAGCCACTTGTCGCAGAGATTGATCTTGTCGTAAAAGATGTAGAGCATGATACACTTCAAACTCATTTAAATGCCTCATTTTGTCAGAGACTTCAATAAACAAGGCAATAATCAACATTCGTCACTATAGCAACATCAGGAAACTTACCAATTAGAAGTGGCCAGTGCCTTCCAAAATAAAAATAAAAATTCTCTATATTTGTTATTTGAGGTAATTTCTTTGTGTTTAGGCCATGGATCTTTAAAATTTGTATCCAATGATAAAATTAATAATTCAATTTACATATTGTCCAACTTTCAGCATCACAGCTTTAAAAAACAATTACTTATTAAATTTATTACAAGTGTTCCTCTAATTGTTTTGAGCGGTGTATATATATATATTTTTTTTTTCTTAGGATATATAATTTACTTACCTGGAATTTTATACACGATTCTATAAAAAAGGCGTTAATACAGCACTTCGCCGACCATATCTAGTAGATATTGTCATCATCATCATCATCATGCTCGACAGCCCCATGTGGGCCGGCCGCCTTCGGAAGCTTATGCCAGACTTCCCCTGTTCTGGAGCTTCATTCTTCCAGTTTATTTTTATTTTTTAAATCTTAATGTCTTGGATTATACTATCCTTCCATCTTAATTTAGGTCATCCAACTTTTCTGGCCAATAGAGGTTGCTCATTGTAAATTATTTTTGAAATCCTTTTGCTGTCCATACGAATAATGTGTCCAGCCCAGGCCAATCTATTAGCTTTTACAAAATTCAGAATATCCCTGATTACACAGTTTATACAATTCATTATTGTATCTCTTTCTCCATGCGTTATTTTCTTTCACGGCACCAAAAATGGATCTCAGTATCTTCCTTTCAAAACACCTTAATAATTCCTCATCAGATTTCAACATGGTCCAAGTTTCTGATGTATATGTTAACACTGGTCTAAGAACTTTATACATGAGTATTTTTGTCTTTCTAGACATAAACTTGAGATCTAAACATTTTCCTGAGTCCAAAAAAGCATTTGTTTGCAGCCATGATCCGCAGATGAATTTCAGCCGAATTGTCATTTCTACAATTTACTTCAGATCCTACATAAATGAAGCTATGAACCAGTTGAAATTTATATGCGCCAACTTCCAAACTAGATGGGCAAGCTTCACGTTTACCTTTAATCACAGGCATATATTTTGTCTTGACCTGGTTAATTTTAAGTTTTATTCTTTTCACTGCCTTCTCCAGGCTAATAAATGTATCCTCCATGGCTAATTGACTTCCCCCTATTATATCTATGTCGTCGGCATATACAAGAATTTGCACAGATTTATGAAAGATGGTTCTCATCACTTTTTCAAGGGCAATATTAAAAAGTAGACATGCAAGAGAAACTCCTTGTCGTACTTCATTTTTTGTACAAATAGGCGCAGTTACTGCATTATTAATCTTAATCTGACATATAGTATTATTCATTGTTATTTTAACCAATGCAATAGGTTTCAGAGGTATTTTAAATTCTTACATTGCAGCAAATAATTGCGCCCTGTCTTTACTAACATATGCCGCCTTAAAATCTTTGAAGAGGTGGTGTATTTCTATTCCAAGTAGATATTACAGACATAAAAAATAATAGGCCTCTATATATATATATATATATATATAGATATTATAAATATATATATATTTTTTTTTATATATTTATAATATCTATATATAAAAGCGTTACTGCTATAAAGTAAATATTCTCTTTAAAAATTTGCTTAATTTTACGTTAGCCGCGAGATGGCAGTTGGAACAATTTCAGCTACCTCTTGTGTGAATTGAGAATACTACATGTATAAGAAAATTGTATGCTTGTATTGGAATTCTTGAGTAGCTCAGTTGGTTAGAGCGCTAAAGGTACAGACTTTAGAGACTCGAGTTCGAATCCCGACTCAAGCATTCATTTTTCTTTTCATATCATATATATATATATATATATATATATATATATATATATATATTATGTCTACTAGGGGGACCCGCGGCGTTGTTTGCGACATAAATGGTTAGTGTGAGTTATCCGTAAAACATGGGCATATTCTGTCCAGGACTTTTTTTATAGCAGTTTTTGAGATATTCAATTATGTGTAGTATTATAAAGATATTGTGAAAAGAAAAATTAATGTCTGAACCAGGAATCGAACCATGGATCTCTTGTATTCCGTACGAGCATGCAAGACCATTACGGTTCTATTCCTGATTCAGACATTAATTTTTCTTTTCAAAATATCATTATAATATTATAATATGATCCATGGGGGCACGCCGTAGCGTAGTGGTTAAGGCACTGCGCTACAAGCCGGAAGGTCGAGGGTTCAAGTCCCGTTGGGGTCAGGATTTTTAAACTGACCCAAACCTTCTGGCGGTACTATGGCCCTGGGGTCGACTCAGCCTCTAACGAAAATGAGTACCAGACGCTTGTTCTGGGGTAAAGGCGGCCGTCACGCAGGGCTGACAACCCGGCTGACATAAAGTGCCGATTGTCTAGAAAAAGTGGGAGCCTTAACCTCCTACTACCCCAAGGGCCTCCTGAGGCCTGTAGTGGGATCACTTTACTTTTAATATGATCCATTATTGGAACTGTGTTAAAAATAACAATATTGGAAAATGTTAAATTATGTGTAAAAAAGTGAAAAGTAAAGTGTAAGCCTACATTAATTTGGTGTAGGCCTATTTCGTATGGTTTAGGCAGCGTAAGTCAATTAATCGTACCAAAAGCTAATTTTTTAGCGCACCGATGAACTTTCTTTTAGCTCCGGCCCTATAGTGTGTACGGTAATGTATTATAGGCCTATATACGTTAATTGTCCCAAAAATGCTCTAAATGACGGTAAAAACCCCAATCATATCAAGGCAAGTAAGACAAATGTCAGGAAGCTTAGGACCCAACGGTCCCCGAAAATCATCCGGCCATCATCATCATCCGTATCATCACCATCATCCTTCACCGGTGTGGAAAGCAACGGGAAGCTACCACACCTATAATTCCCTAGTAAAGCTGCAAAGCATAGCATGAAAATGCTATGAAGCAGTGAAAGACCTGCCCTCAGGCAGAATTACTATGAATGGAAGAGAAAAACTCTGTAAATGTATGCTATTATGTATTATTAGGACTCTAGTTGACCCAACTTCTATATACATTAAAAACAAAAACGTTAAATTGAATGTACATAAAACTGTTATTCTCCCAATTACATGGATTCAAAACATAGATGTTTACTTTAGGGGAGGAGAAAAAAATATGAGTATTTGAGAATAAAGTTCTTAGGAAAATTTTTGGACCAAAGAGAGATTAACAGATAGGCGAATGGAGAAGGCTACATAACAGTGAGCTACATGATATTTATAGGAAATCAGATAAAATAAGAACAGTTAAGTCTTGTAGACTGAGATAGGTAGGACATGTGACACGAATGGGCAGTGAAAAAAGGGCATGGAAGCTTCTTGCAGGAAAACCAGAGGGAAAACGCTCAGTTGGTAGACCAAGAATGAGGTGGGAGAATAACATTAACTAAGATTTGAGGGAAGTAGATTATACAGGGGATTTGAAAACATTAGCTCAGGATAGGGATGTATGGAGAGCTTATGTCCTCTAGCCATGATCCTACGGGTTCGATACTGCCAGTGAGTTAGTTATTTAGTTAGATTGTCTGGAAATATGCTTCCTATACGATCGTAGATAAGATCATTCACTTTTATTTAAATTTGAACTTTAGCTGAACATTTCAACCACTATGTGTATAAATCAGTTAACGTAATAATAATAATAATAATAATAATAATAATAATAATAATAATAATAATAATAATAATAATATTTTCTTCTTATTCTTCTTCTTCTTACAAGGATTGAACCTCATTGGTTCGTTCCGGCTCCAAGTATCATAGCTGCTGTGTCCATCTCTTTCGTGGGCGTCCTCGATCTCTTTTTACTCCTCTCGGTTGATAGTTCAGAATTTCCTATGCAATAAGTTGCTTTCCATTCTGCAGACATGTTCATACCATTTTCTACCAAATTCTAATTACTGGCAAGCTCCAAATATTAAATAATAATAATAAAAATAATAATAATAATAATAATAATAATAATAATAATAATAATAATAATAATAATAATAATAATAATAATAAAGTATTAGTTTATATTTTATGTATAACTACTGTACGTGTGCTGAGAAATATTAAGGAAGAAAAATAAGAATTTATTTTATTGTTCCTTGGTTGTATATTTCTCCTCCATAAATGCCAAGTTTGATCACATTTTTACTCATAAGAGGATGGAACCGTGCGACGAGAATCTCTTAAACTGACAATCAATCATAAAGACATGAACATTGATATATGCAGAAAGATGTCTTTGTTTTTTTTTACTATGAGCACGTTCGATTTTTTTTGTCTCCATTCCTCTGTTGAATATAAGACAGAAGATGTGTTCCCTGAGGAATACCAGCTTTGGAGAAGGGCTGTCAGATATCCAGGCTTCCAACCAACCCCTTACATGTTCTTTATATATATGTTGTACGTGTGTATGCTCTTCTTCAACCTTTCTTGCACGTCGAAGAAGTTTATCCCTCATTTGCAGTGGCGACACCTGTATAAGGAAAAATCGTATATCCACATACGCTTATCGTGTACTTCTTTAGTAAAGACTGTTCCAATTGTGCCTCCTTTTATCTCTATTCTTTAGTCCTGTTATTATTATTCTTCTTCACTTCACGGCTGTTCCGCTTCACAGTAGTTCTGTCCATCTTTTCACTGGCATTCCTACATTCCTTGATCCTCTTGGCTTGTAGTTAAATGCTGCTTTTGGTAATCTTCTTACATTAATTATTTCTTCATGTCTAAACTATTTATCTCTACATTCTCTTATTTTTAATTCAGTGGATGTATATTTAACTCTGTTCTTATATCTTCATTCTTTATCCGATCCTATCTTGTGCAGCCTTTTGTTCTTGTAATGAAGTTCATTTCTACGCTTTGTATTCTACTTTGTAATTTTTTTATTACCTAAGTTTCGCTCCCATAAAGTAATGCAGGAACTGCTAATGTTTTATAAAACTTCAATCTAGTATCCTGTTCTTTCACTGAATTATTATCATGTGTATAATTGTATAATTGTGTTTACTCCCTTTTTAAAACTATGTCAACTGCTCTGTCTCCTTACAGTTTTTATTTGTTTTTGCAGTTGTTAGGAGTTTCTCACTGCTTTACTTGAGCTTGGGTCCTTTAAGCGCGATCATGTTAACTGAATTTTGTTATTTTCATATTTAACAAATTTAGTTTTTCTTCGTTTAAATGAAAACATTAAAAAAAGCTGAAAATCGACGCCCGTCAGTTCCAAAACCAGAATCTGTAACACGATCAAATTTTACTTCATGTTTATTTGTATACAAATTCCGAGCTAATTTCCAGTTGTAGTTTAAACAAACTTGCATAGCCGACTCTATCTAGTGTGGGAACCGTGGTGCTACTTTTACCCGCCACATGACTCAATTGTCATCGATAAAAACACTGTTCTTAGCAACATCGCATTTTACGGGAAATAAGATGGTACCAAAAATTACAAACTTCCACCATTTACTATATATTTATGACAAAAAGAATTGTATATGCTTTTTCCATGATGTTGATCGCTGGCATTAGAGGATCAATTTCAATTTTAAGAAACCATTTTTACAAAATTTCTACTATGTAGTATGTATACTTCAATTAGGCCTACAATTTAAATTTTTTTAATGTATTTACAAAATGTATTTCATAAATTCAAAAAATTAATTGTCTGTATCACTTTGTCCTTGAGCGAATCCTCTAATGAGGAAAGTTGTATATAATAAATATTTGCAATGCTATTATGAGCAGAATATATGCGCCATGTAACATTCCTGTAAATTCTGCTGTTTACTTTCACCACACCCTCAATGGCTAATGTGGGAATTTTTTACTAAACTGTTTGAATACATTCAAAATGGTATGTTTTTTTCTCCGTCTTTCAAATGGTTTCCTTTCCAATGTTTTAAGAAATTGTACAGAAGCGACAATTTTTAAACAAAATTGAAGTTCCAGCGTATTCTGCATTGCTCATGAGTAAGAATAAAACAATGTTTATTTATTCTACTAAAATTGTAATTTTATATTTTAAGATTATCCCATGTAGCTTATATAGACAAGACATGTGCTAGATAATATATATTTTTATTTTCTCTATTTCGAGTATTAGAAAGCGAACTACATTTTCTTATACGCTTAAAGTTAAAACCATTATTCGACCAGCGGTCTCAACAACAGTTTCATTTCTGCTACCTCCATTCTTTTTATGTTACCTCTGACACATGTACAAATGTTGGTACGGCCATGGTTCTGCAAAACTTAAAAACTGTGTCTGCCCTTACCGTCCTGACAAAGGTTCTTTAATTCCTCAGATCACGGCTACGTTATTCATCCATCCCCATTATAATAAATAAACATTTATATAGGCCTAATTATAAAAATCAGTGTAAGTCAGGTTGTCTGTCCTTCATGGACTCAAAAACTACTTGAACGATTTGAATGTGTTTTTTTTTCCCAAAATTTAGAGAAAATATTTCTGGGACAATTAACGTGTATAACATATTACCCTAGTACTATAGGGCAGGAGCTAGAAGCAAGTGGCTTTTTGGACGCTTAAATGGCTTAGCTGCCTGAACCATAACAAATACATCAAATTAATATACACAGAATTGAATATCTAAAAAAATCTACAAAAAAGTCCGCGACAGCATATGCCTATCTTTTACGGATAACTCACAATAACCATTTTTTGTCTTAACCATTTTTTGTCTTTCAGATCATTGATGCTAAGCAGATCGGGATGAGTAGATTCCCGGGCAAGCGTAGCAGCGCGCAGCGGATATTCTTTTACGGATAACTCACAATAACCATTTTTTGTCTTTCAGCTCATTGATACCAAGACGATCGGGATAAATAGATTCCCGAGTAACACCGATTAATCAGTACTGGTATCTAAAAATAATTACGATATAAATTTATAATTAGTCCACCGCCTGTGGTCTCGAGGTAGCATATTGCTTTGTCACGCAGCGGGCCCGGGTTCGATCCCCGGTCGGGACCGTTTTTCTGGGTGAGGTTTTTATCGGGTGTTTTCTTCACCTTGTAAGACAAATGTCAGGAAAACTTTAAGACCCAAACTGTCCCCGAAATCATATGACCATCGCAATCATCATCATCATATTCATATTCATCATAATCACCCGTCATATCATCGGGGTAACGTAACTCCGCCTTCCAGGCGCCCCAACCTCAGAAGTGGGTTACACGTACGCCATGCCAGGAGAGAACGCCAGTAATGCCAAAAGACAACCTGGGGCATTTGAAAAAAAAAATTTCTTATTACTTATTCAACTAAACATCTTCATCTTCTTCACGGTTTAGGCTTATTTACTAGCCTCTTCCGGCTCCAAGTTGCTACTCTTTCCATCTTTTCCCTGGTCGTCCCAAACTTCTTCTTCCTCGTGGTGAATAGTTGTATGCTGCTTTTGGTATTCTATTCTCAGTCATCCTTGCCAAGTGTTATTTCCAGTTTGTTCTGTATTTCTCTATTGTTGAGTTTAATTCCTCTATTTTTAATTGTTGTCTTATTTCTGTGTTATGTTTTTTGGTCTGTTCTTTGATATCCTTCTATTGGTCTGAGAAATCTCATTTCAGCAGCTTGTATCCTGGCAGATTGTTGTGTTGTCGCTGTCCATGTTTCGGATCCATAAGTAATAATAGGCACTGCCATTGTTTTGTATAACTAAACATAAAAATATATTTAATTTATTTAGGCGTAGCAGCGCACGCCGAGTATTAGCTGGGATTAAGTAAATCAAAGTGAATTAAAATGCGATGCTCTTAATTTTAGCACAACCTTCGAGAGATCTAATTGACTAAACGCCACTGAATCAACGCATTCTTTCTCCACATTTGAAAGCTGTTCTATATATTTTTTTCTCTCTCTTTCTCTTTTTCTTTCTTGCTAAGTCTCCACACCAACCCCCCCCCATTCCAACCTTATTTTCACATATGAGACATGCATTGCGAGTGGAGGGAGATGAGATTTCTACAAAATATGCTGCTTTCAAGGGTTGTACAAACAATAAGTGATAATGAAACAAGCGATATCGAATTAATCAATGCATTAATGTTATTAATAATTACATTTAATATTAATACCACCTGCGTAAAATATTGCAATACAGATCTTAGGAATATACAATCTCTGGTATATACCCGAAGATACTTCGTTATACTTTAAAATTATTGAAGCTACACAAAACGCGATGAAACATTTCTAGAAAAAAATCTAAATATATGGTCACACATAGGAATACATTATATGATGGAAATGGAACCTAACAAATGAGGGGAATTTTGAAGAAGTTCGGAATTCAATAACTTGCAACAAATAATAATTACAAACAAGATTGAGGTGCAGAAAGTAATTAAACATAAGCTCAATTCTGATGTATCAGAATACGCACTCTTGTCGTCCCAATTTCTTCAACAAATGTTAAACTGAAAATATAATATAAAACTGTTATTTTCTCAGTTATTGAGGAACGTCGGGTAATTGGACCCCTGTTTTGAATTTGTTGTTTTTCTTCTTTTAATTAAGGAATTTGCATTTTGTTTAATTACAATTACTATCATTTGTGTTATAACTATGAAATAGAATTGTTAGTTTATTCAAATGTCTCGTAGGCTGCAAAGAGCAGGACATAATAATAATAATAATAATAATAATAATAATAATAATAATAATAATAATAATAATAATAATAATGCTTTATTTATTCTGGCAGAGTTAAGGCCACAAGACCTTCTCTTCCACTCAACCAGCACAAATACAAATAAATATTTGACAAATATAGATATACACTATACTAATTATAAACAGTTAAAGATACATTAAATGTAGCAATGTAAATTTCATGTAGAAACCACTTTTTATAGGATAATAACAATAATAATACTTATGATAATATAATAATAATAATAATAATATAAATATGATAAATTATATGAGAAACACCAATTAATAGATATATATCATATACCTTACACTGGGTAATAATGAAGTCGAGGTTAGAGCAAATATAAATTTAGATTTCTTTTAAAAGATGCCAATGTCCGGCAGCCCCTTATTTCTTGTGGTAGGGAATTCCAGTTGCGAGAAGTGAAGATGGTATATGACATAGAGTGATGTGATGACCTATGTTGCGGTATATTAAGCAAGAGACGATGTTGTGATCTTGTGTTTAAGTTATTATAATAATAATAATAATAATAATAATAATAATAATAATAATAATAATAATAATAATAATAATAATAATAATAATAATAATAATGATAATGATAATGATAATGATAATGATAACGATAATGATAATGATAATAATGATAATAATAATAACTACAGTGAGTTATATATTTTATGGAAATACAGATTTAATAAAAACTGTATTAGTCTAGTAGACTGCGAAGAGCAGGACATATGCGACAAATTAGGAATGGAAGAAGGGCATGGAATTTTTTTCTAATAAGAAAATCAATGGGAAAATATCCAGTACGTAGGCCATGAATGAGGTTGCAGAATAACAATAATCACGATTGTAATACCGATAAAAATTTAGGTTTCTTGAAATTTTTAACAATGCATGATTTTTAAACGAACCGGGAGCTAGCCTCATGCTTCAACCTATAACCTGAAGAAGCAGAGGTTTTTTTTTTATTTCGGGATCTACTTTCCCTAGAAAGTTGCTTTTCTCTCCGCAGCCTATGTGACTCCCTCTGCTCGACCATGTTACTCGAGAAATAACCCATATTCAAGTGCAGTCAGCTATTCTCCTCGCCCTCCTCATTGTCACTGGGTTACTTTTTAAGCAGAATGATGTAAAAATATTTAATACGTTTTTCTAAAATATTATTCACTGAGAGTAGTTAATAATAATAACACTGGTTAACATGGTTTTTGTCTCATGAATACCAATAGTGGTATTTAATGCAATTTTTTTATCGTGTTTTCAAATATGTATTCGGAATTTTTCATCACCCACAGTTTTTTTTTATTTCAGTTTCAATTAATGGATTTAAATAATTACTTTTTAATAAACGTTTTTTCGTCCATTTGTTCATTGTAAAATAAAACCAAATGAGCTAACTCAGGAGATTTCAGCTACAGAAAAGAGATATCAAGGCAAATGGAATCTTAATATGCTGGCCGATTAGTGTTGGACCATCAAGAGGGATGCTCCACAGGCGAAATATAACAGAAAATCGTCATTTCTTACTTTCTAGGTGAGTCCGAATGTTCGAATATTGTGTAGTTACGAATGTAGAAAATATTCAAGTTTTTGAAATTATAAATTGCTGTGTCTCGGAAACCTTGCGTGATGGAGAAAAACCGATATCATATTTGAATTCAGGAGAAATAATACTATCAGAATTACATATTTTTCTTTTTAAGACAAAAAACAATTTTCTTTTTGTTGCTCAGTGTAATTACAAGAACTAATCGTTTTCTCAGTCAAAAAATTAATTTATTAAGTCAACGTTTCAATCACCTTGTGTGAGATCATTTTCAATACATGGTTGTTTATAATATAGGGAAGTTCGGGTAATGTGAACCCTTCTGTTTGAGTGGACCCCGTTAATACCTTCTTTAATTGCTGCCCTCGAACAGAACATATTTTAACTGCTTCTCCTCATCAACTTAGACGGCTTCAAGGCCAGTTTCTTTTATTCTTTGTGCGAAGAAGGGTTTATTTGTGGTATTTATGAAAATGACTACTATAAAATCTTTTCAAGCAAAGAACCAATTCTTAATTTCTGCTATTGAATATTACAAATGTTAAAAAAACTCCTAAATATATTATATTATGTAGATGCTGTTTTAATATACTGACGAGTTTGGTTTGATATTATGTGACATGGTGGCTGTATAAAATAATTAAACATAACAAAGGGATTCGGCTAATGTGGACCCTCCACGAGGACCTGAGTCCACTTTACATGAATACGTATATTTTATCAATGAGGATGCTATCTGTAAAAAATATTCACTTAATTAATTTTATTTAAGATCCTTATAATTTTATTAAACCGGCCGCGGTGGACTAGTGGTTATGCTCCTTGCCTCTTGTCCCGAGGGTCACGGTTTCAAACCCGGCCGGGGTCGATGGATTTTTTAGGATGGAAAAATCCAAGGAGCAAGTCCTCCAGGAGGGACTATAAGCCGTGGGTCCCGAGTCTGAAGATTTTAAGGCTCGTAAAAGATCCTTAAGCCTGAATGAAAAGGCCTCTAAGCAAAATTTACCGAATTTTCACGTCCTAGTACTACCTTGGTTTCCTAGACGCCAGTATGAGGTGGAACGCTGACCTGGGACCACTCAAGTGACATCTATACGAAAACAAGTGTATCTAAATTAGTATGGTTCAAATTCTTCCCTGTAGGGGGAGAGCGCCTAAATCTCTGTTAAGGGAAACATGGGCTTACAAGATACAAGAAGATAATTATATTAAACCAAAGACCGTCACTTTCTGCAGTTGAATGACGTGTGAATGTTATACTCAAGAATACTTTTTTCAAATAATTTAATAAAATCAATGCTTTTTAATTATGATCAGTCATAAGTATTTTCAGATTAATCTGTGCCTATCTGTATAAATTAATTGAAGTAAATAAACTTAAAAATAGACTAAAGCCTAAGGTGGACTCTGGGGTCTACTTTATCCGAATATGGATGTTAAAGTGGACCTTTATTGTAATGTAAAAAAAGTTTATAAATTATGAATATGTTTCCATATTTAAATAAAATAACAATGCTATTTCATAATGACAACACTAATGATGATCACTGTAATTAAATACAATTCAAATACCTTAATTAAAAGAAGAAAAATTGACAAATTCAAAACAGGGGTCCAAATTACCCGAAGTTCCTCTAAATTCTCAAGACACGTAAACACGGACTGATGTGCATTTTAATGAAGGAATCTGATGCACAATGTAGCGAATAAAAATGGCACTTCACAATTCTTCCGGGCCCCGAGATTAAAAATTTCAAATTTAAATTAGATTAACAATTAAAATTTTGAACCATACTCGACAAGGAACTTGGACCCGCTAGTGATACTACCTGTATCAGCACGGTGGTAGGGAAAGCAAATACATATGATTTGGAGAGATGAGGTGTCTTACGTATAATTTTAAATAGTCAAAATAAATAAATAAAAAACTCCTCATACAACAAGTCTATAAACCCTTTAGCCGACAAGCCAGCCCAGCTTGCCTCATATCAATATATGCTAAACACAGAGGAAGACGGAAAACGCCCAGTTGGTAGACCAAGCATTACGCGGGAGAATAACATTAACCATGATTTGAGTGAAGTAGATTATAAAAGAAATATTTAGTAAAACATGGTGGCATCTGTTGCAATGTATGGACAATCAATAAGTACTACAAGAATAGACTAACAGTTTTGGAAATGGATCATTTACTCAGAAGTGTCAGAAAGTCAAAATTAGAACATGTCACAAATAAGGAAATTAGAAACATAATGGAAGCAGAAGAAAGCATAGTTCAAAGAATTGAGAAGGAATTAAAATGGTTAGGATATATTTTAAGAATGGAAGATGAGCGATGGCCGAAACAACCATATCAATGGCAACCGACAAGAAAGAAGAAAAGAGGGGGACCAAAGTTAACATGGAAGGAAAGCATACGGATAGTAATGCAAACAAGAGGGCTAAGTATTGAAGATGCCCAAGATCGTAGACTTTGGAGAAGACGGCAGCAGCTGTAAAAACCCGAAGATAGATAGATTATACAGGGGATAATTGGAAAACATTAGCTCAGGATAGGGATGTATGGAGAGGTTAAACCCGTGCTGCCATGAAGCTACGGATTCGACAGTGCTACTGAGTTAGACGGTCATCCAGCCAGTATAGACATGTTTTCAGCATGAATGATCCCCCACCTGTTACAGCTGGTTTTCTCAACCTGAACCGCTACTTATTGCCAGGGAGCGGGGTTTGAGTAAATAAACAAACGCTTTATATTACCTGCACACGGAGTGTGTATTGCGCGGGACAAGTTCCACTACAACAGAGTGTTTCGTAGCGACTCTTTCATTTATTCGCTGCATACAGAGTAGTAAAGAACTGTGGAAATATGCCTAAAGTAACATAAAGTAATACCTCAAAATCATCATCACCACAATTACATCGTTTATAGAGGAATTTGGCACACAAATGGCGAAACCATCAAATGTAAGGTTTGTCACATAGAGCTCATAAGAAGTTTCAAACGTAATGTTAAACAGCACTGTAATTCAAGAAAACACAAGGAAAATATATTATTAAAAAAAAGGGAACGTGTAGCTTCAACCTCCGCAGACCCAAACTACAGATCAGAATTTTTCGATGATTTGTGTCATGCATTAATAAGAGCCGATATTCCTTTAAAATAAGTACATTCTTAACTTCATTGAATACTTATTAAAACCCTGATCCCTGCTTATTGCAGATACTCAAATTCCTCACGATGCTGGGTGGGCACGGTCGCCTACTGGGTGAAATTCCTTGAGAAAAAAGTTCATCTATTGAGGACTCTCACCAGCGCAAGTGCCGTAGCTCTGCACCAAGGCATCATGCGAAAGTAACTGGAATAAATTAATTGAATTTTCATTTGACTGAACGCAGAGTGATAAGAGAAAATAATTCTCTCACATATTGCGACCTGAAATTTGTTGAAAGTTTGTTAATAATTTTGATGACATGCTTTGAAAGTGTAGTTATCGAAAAAAAGACTAATTTTAATGAAAATTATAAACTCAAGACATTTTAATAACAAAACTTTAGATCGTTAATCATTATCTCGTGTTTGGCTGACTAACACGTCCGGGCAGTTCATTAAAATGAACAGGCTTCAATAAACAGGAGAAGATGACGGTCACCAACCTACTGGCATCTACAATACTGCAGCTTTCGTCATTTGCAATCACTAAGGTGTACAAGACACACGTGTAGGAAGCGTAGAAATTAACATTTAGTTTTTTTATAACAATATACTTGTAGCATGCCTCATTACACTGTAACTAACTAACTTACTGGCACTATCGAACCCGCGCGGACATGAGTTCTCCATACATCCCTATCCTGAGCTAATGTTTTCCAATCATTCCCTGTATAATCTACTTCCCTCAAATCATAGTTAATGTTATTCTCCCACCTCATTCTTTTCTACCAACTGGGGGTTTTGTATCTGGTTTTCCTACAAGAAGCTTCCATGCACGTCTTTCATTCCCCATTCGTGCCACATGTCCCACCCTTCGCAATCTATGAGACTTAATTGTTCTTATTATATCTGGTTTCCTGTAAAGACCATGTAGTTCACTGGTATATAGTTTTCTCCATTCACCTGTCTATTCATCTCTCTTTGGTCCAAACATTTTCCTAAGAACATTATTCTCAAATACTCGTAATCTTCTTTCGTCCCTTAAAGTAAGAGTCCATGTATCGCATCCATATAACTGGTAGAATAACAGTTTTATATATTTTTCAGTTTTACGTTTTTTAAAGGAGTTGGGACATCAAGAGTCTCTGCAATGCATAATAGCACGCATTTCCAGAATTGAGCCTATGTTTAATATCTTTGCTCATCTCATTCCTATTTGTAATTATTGTTCCTAGGTACTTCTTCAAAATTTCCTTCATTTGTCATTAGTTGTCCATTTCCATTGTATAATGCATTTCTATTTGTGTACATATATTCAGTTTTATTGATGTTTACTTCCAGTCCGAATTTCTTAGTGTTCTTCAATAGAGTGTGTGTTGGCCCTTAGTATCTCCTCGTTATCGCTCAATAATATTACATCATCAGCATAAGCTAACAGCCTATTAATACCATTGAGCTGTAGGCCTTCTTCATTCTCCAAAGATTTTACTAAGATGCTAACTAAGATACTAACTACTTGCTAAAATGATCTAAATAGTATCTAAGATACTTCTTCTTCTTCCCCCACTTATAGGTTTGCTGTCTTCAGTTTCCATTTATCTCTATCATTCCAATCTCCCTCTTCCAAATTCCTATCCTCCATTATTGTTCTGACGTAGGTTTTCCATTTCCATCTTGGTCTACCACGTTTATTTGTTCCAGGGGGTGACCATTGGAATATATTTTTTGGCCATCTTTCATTTTCCATTCTTTGTACATGGCCATACCATTTAAGCGTTTGATTTTCAATCCTCTTAACAACAGATGTGGTGACCTTCATTTCTCTCCAAAGGAATTCATTTCTTATTTTATCCTGTCTTGTTTTTTGGAGGCTTCTTCTAAAATAATCGAATTCATCTGTTCTAATTTTATTCTTTTGTAATTCCGTCAAAGACCAAGATTCACTTCCATATGACAAAATATTCTGTATTATGCTTTTATAAATTTTCATTTTAGTTTCCTTTGTAATATTTTTGTTCCAAATTACTCCATGTAATGTCTTAGTTGCATTTTTTGCCATTGCAATTTTAGCCTGTACATCTCTCTCACAGGTACCGAAACTTGTAATTATTGACCTGACCCAAGATATTTAAAAAATTCACACTTTTTTATTTTCCCTGTTTCAAGTATGAGGTCATCCACATCCTTTCCAAACACATATATTCTGTTTCTGTAAATTTATATTCAGTCCCCATTTTTTATATTCTTCCATTAATTTATTTATCATATATTTCATATCATCTTCATCCCCTGCAAAAATTATTTGATCATCTGCAAACAGCAATGAATGCAGTACTTTTCCTCCTATACGAATACCCATTTCAGAACATTTTCAGAACATCTAAGATACTACAAACGCTAAATTAAAGCCGAAACTGCAATCTGCAGAAATGTATTATTTTAAGATGATCTCCACGATGCTCTAAATTAGACAGGATCAGAAACAGCATTCTATTTATCTGTCTATTCCATGGTTTTATGTTCCGTGTAGGGCCAGAGCCTGCTCAACTATCTAAGCTCATTCTCTTCTATCTTGCATCTTTCTTCTCCATCCTCTTATCCCCATTCCCTCACATCTTCATCTACGTTCACCAACCATTTCTTTCTAGGTCTTCCCATGCATTTTCTTCCACCTGGTTTCCATTTGCTTATTATATTTAGCTTAGTTGTTCATTTTGTAGTTTTATTTTCAATCTTGCACAAAGAAAATATTAAATACAAAATCTACATCCTAGAAGACATTGGAATCTTAAAAGAAGCAAAGAACATAAATACGTTGAACGAAAACACATGCAACGAACTGAACCCTCTGTATAAAATCTACTAAAACCTTTAGTACCATTGTAGATGCTGATGATGGAGACTGTCTTCTGAAAGGCCTACATTTTTAATGTTTGACGATGTTTTATAAACAAAAGTTTATTTTAGTTGAGGAAGACTGATACAACAGGTAGGAATTTTATAATTTTAATATTTTAATCAATAACCTCAGCGGTAGTTTACCTTGAATTTTAAAAGTAAAGATCAGTTAAGTCTGGTAGATTGCAATAGGCAGGACATGTGACACAAATATAAAATGAAAGTAGGGCATGGAAATTACTTGTAGGAAAACCAGAGAGAAGGCACGCAGTATGTAGGACAAGGGTTAGATTGGAGAATAACGCTATTATCCACGATTTGAGTGAGGTAAATTACACAGAAGATAACACTGGTCAACCTGATTTTGTCTTATGAGTACCAATAGTTATACTTATGCAGTTTTTTATCGTGTTTTCAAAATTTGTATTCGGAATTTCTCGATCACCCACAGTTTTTTATTTCAATTTCAATTAATGGATTTAAATACTTATTTATTTAATAAACGTTTTTTCGTCCATTTGTCCATTGTAAAATAAAACCAAATGAGCTAACTCAGGAGATTTCAGCTATGGAAAAGAGATATCAAGGTAAATGGAATCCTAATATGCTGGCCGATTATTGTTGGATCATCAAGAGGGATGCTCCACAGGCGAAATATAGCAGAAAATCGTCATTTCTTACTTTCTAGGTGAGTCCGAATGTTCGAATATTGGGTAGTTACGAATGTAGAAAATATTAAAGTGTTTGAAAGTATAAATGCCTGTCTCTCGGAAACCTTGCGTGATGGAGAAAAACCGATATCATATTTGAATTCAGGAGAAAAAATACTATCAGAATTATGTTTTCCTTTCTGAGCAAAAAAAAAAAGTTTATGTTTTGTTACTCAGTGTAATTTGAAAACATTAGCTCAGGAAAGGGATATATGTAAAGCTTATGTTTGTGCTGATACGAACATATGGGAACGATATTGCTATTGAGTTGGTTATTTACTTAAGTGGAATGTAAAACCAAGTGAACTTAATTCCACAGGGTAAATCAATCAATAATTAGAAAAGTTTATATTCCATGAGACGGGAAAAATTCTTTGTGTGAATCTGTGTGTCAATACTAAGTATGGATGTAGCCTATATAGAGGACGGAGAGAGGGCTGTGATATGAAATTCAATGTGGATGTGTGGGTTTCCAGAATGTAGGAAGGTAATTCATTGCTTGACCACTGTCTGGTTTCCTTTGTTTGCTTGCAACATCTGGATGTCAGCGATAAGAGAGTAAATTCTTTTCATGCGTCATCGTGAATCAATCCCTAATGTCAACATCCACGTCTACTCTCAGATATTGTTTTATGTAAAATGCTCATCTTCTGCAAGTTGTGTATTATTCATATAAAGCATATTTTAAAGAATATCAACCTGACAACTAAAACATTCGTCACGCAGGAACTGCGTAAATTAAGTGAATTCCTCAGAAGTCGAATTCAGGGCCCGAATTGTTGGTTTACGGAATATATCTTTCTTTTTTTAATCTTTGTCCGCGGTGGTCTAGTGGATATGTTTCTTGCCTTTTGTCCCGAGAGTCAAGAGTTCGAACCGGCAGTGATCGATGGATTTTTTAAGGATAGAAAAATCCAAGGGACGAGTGCTCCGGGAGGGACTTTAAGATTTCAGATTCGTAAAAAAAAAACACAAGACTGAATAAAAGGGCCTCGGTGCAAAATTTACCGAACGTTCCCATCCTAGTAATACCTTGGTTTCCTACATGTCACTATGAGGTGAAACGCTAACCCCGGATCACTCATTGACATCTATCTGAAAACAAGTGTAACTAAATTAGTATGGTTGAATTTCTCCCGTGTAGGGAGAGAGCATCTTAGTCTCACTGAGGAAAACAAATGCATATTACTACTACTACTATAATAATAATAATAATAATAATAATAATAATAATAATAATAGATAATAATAGTAATAATAATAATAGTAATAATAGATAATAATAATAATGATAATAATAATGGAGAAGACTACATAACAATGAACTACATGGTCTTTATAGGAAGCCAGATATAATAAGAACAGTTAAGTCCCGTAGACTGCGATGGGCAGGACATGTTGCGCGTATGGGGAATGAAAGACGTGCATGGAAACTTCTTGTAGGAAAGCCAGAAGGAAAACGCCCAGTTGGTAGACCAAGAATGAGGTGGGAGAACAACATTAACTATGATTTGAGGGAAGTAGATTATACAGGGAATGATTGGAAAGCATTAGCTCAGGATAGGGATGTATGGAGAGCTTATGTCCGCGCGGCCATGAACCTACGGGTTCGATAGTGCCAGTGAGTAAGTAAGTAAGTAATAATAATAATAATAATAATAATAATAATAATAATAATAATAATAATAATAATATGTAATTGAAGTACACGTTGGAAGCCTGACTTCGCTGCTTTAGGGTCTTAAATTTCTCTCTTCGGCTTATGTACTTATGAGTTTTTTTTTTAGTGTGAGTTCTTGTGTATGAAATTTATGAAATAATTTTAGTTGTCGAGTCGTGGAAGGTGAGGTGAGGACAATCGACCAGGGAGGGGGAAGAAAACGGAGAAAAAATTGTATGGTACTTAGATATTGGTCTAAATTGGCACAACTCTAATATAAATGTAGGCCTATCTGACCGCAGTGAAAACCAAAGAGCGATTTTTAGCAAATTCAGAAGGAATGAAGCTGTTAAAAATTGCAATAACCAAAATGTATACAGAATATGACAATAACAAAAAAAAAATGATAAAAAAAATGACAAAATGACAATAACGAAAATGTATACAGAATGGGACATTTATCTTGACCACCCGAAATAACTTTGTACGTAAGTACAAAATAAAAAAAAATGTTTTATACAAAAGTTGTCCAACTATGAGGGGAAAATAATTCTGCTGGTTAGCAAACTTAGTAGTAATATTTATTAACAAGATAGGAATAGTAACTTTGTTTTCTTCAATGGCACTATGTATTTGTCCTTTGAAGCGTTAATTAAACACTCCAAGACGTGTACAAAAATGTATCACAATGTTTCATTCTGGTAAATAAAAACTTATTAATGGAAACATAAAGTAATCGTGGAGGGATAGTTTATTGGCCTGCTCGATCTCCTGATCTTAATCCATTGGACTTTTTTTTTCTCTGGGGAGTCAATAAAGATATTGTCTAGAGAGATATTCCGACAACTCTAGAGAACATGCAGAACGGTATTTTGCATATTTGTAATTCCATTCACCTGGTAACAGTGGAGGCATCAACTCATTTATTCGATGATTGCATATGTGTGTCATTGAAAATGTTCACCAGTTTGAGCACTTAATGTGACTATTTAACTCAAGCCACAAATGCTAGTCAATGACCAATCACGTTTCAATTAATTTTGTTTTACAACCAATGACAGTCGTGTTTCACCTCTCTCTTTATCGATTTCTCATTATCACCTCCTGCTTTTGTGATAATGAAAGCTCCTCCTTTTTAATGTTCTGAACAGGACAGAACATTATTTTTCTCCAACAAATACATTGAATATAGCAAATAATGAACAGATTCCTTGATTTTACTGAGTTGTTTACTAAAAAAATAAATGAATAATCCATAATGTTGATTATGATATATAGTTTGATGTGTTTCATTATTCCTCTACTTGGGTACATTCTTACAATATTGCGGTCTTATTTGGCAATACATAATATGATCTAGTTGCAGTGAATTAACATAACCTCACATTTCTGATTTGTTTTCAAACATCGCCGTTTACATTAAATACACAAATATTTTAAAATAACTATAGTTAAACAATGATTTGTGAGTAAACAGCTTAATTTTATTCGTTAAATAGTCCTAACAAATGCCACTCTTGATTTCCAAATTCTCTAGATAAATTCACGACTCACTTCGTGAGTCGTGAATTTATCGATATTTTGGAAATCACGTCTGGCATTACTTATGAATATTCTACTGTTCATAATTCATACGGTAATAATAGTCCCACTTTATGTTTCATTAATATGGTTCTTTTTATTAGAATGACACGTCATGATACTTTATTTTTTAAATTGAATTCTATATGCCGAGTTTGAATCCGAAAAAAATTGTGGGCGCTGGAGCGTTAACACACACACACACACACACCACGAATGTATTTATAAAGTTCTGTCATGTTATTTTTCGGTGTCCAACAGGTGTGAAATCGATTAAGATATATATATTTCTAAAATATGTTAATGAAATCTATCTCACAAATTCTTGAAAAATCTTTGACCATAGAGAGACGAACTGACAAGTGACTGGAGAAGACTGCAGAACAATTATGTTTATAGATCTTTATAGGAAACCATATGTAGTAACAATAGTTTAGTCTCATAGACTGTGATGTTCAAGACATTTGGCACTAATTGGGAATAAAATAGGGACATGAAAACTCCTTGCTGGCAAACCAAAGAGGAAGTTTCCAGTACGTAGACCAAGAATATAGTAGGAGAATAACATTAACCATGATTTGATAATGGTGAATTATACATGGAATGAGATGAAAGCATTAGTTCAGGATAGAGTGCTTATGCTCACGTAGCCATATATCGCCGGATTCGATTATCTTATGAAGGACTACGAGTAATAAGATTGAATTTCATAGGGAACTATCCAGAATGTTGAAGGAATTAATACTAATCTTGTTCTAGTTCAGATAGATTATACACGCTTATGGGATCAAACACTGAGAATAAGTTTGTTATAATTTTCAGTTTATTGCTTTAGAACATTTTTTTCTCAGAATATGATTGTGGAATAAAAGCATAATAGTTCATAAATAAATAATATAAGTACAATAATAAATAATATGTAAATAGATAATCAACTTAGGGGTATTACGAGTATTTGAGATATAGATGAGATATCTCCGAAAGACTGCCGTATTACACACTACTAGATCATAAAAAGTGAAGACATCTTAGAAAAATTACACACGGAATCTTTACAAAACAAACTTTCTGATTAAACGTCAAGATGGATGCAAGATGTTCATCGAATGGAGGATCACAGGATACCCTAGCAAATGTGAAGCTATCATCCCGCAGGAAGAGAAGAAGAAGAAGACCAGGACGTCCACTCAAAATACTTTTGGATGGTATTTCTATTAGGTCAAAACAGGTCATCAAATGACCTAAATTCATGAATGGATTTATGATGATGATGACAAATATAAATAAATTATGATTTTAATTTGACATTCTAAAGTTATAACCATTAGAAGTGCTACCTTATAATAGTTTATTTTGAGAGACCATTAATTTGTCTTCATAAGTAATGCCACGAGTGATTTCCAAATTATCGATAAATTCACGACTCACGAAGTGAGGAGTGAATTTATCTAGAGAATTTGGAAATCAAGAGTGGCATTTGTTAGGACTATTTAACGAATAAAATTAAGCTGTTTACTCACAAATCATTATTTAACTATAGTTATTTTAAAATATTTATATATTTAATGTAAACGGCGATGTTTGAAAACAAATGAGAAACGATAGGTACGCTTCTACTGCTTCTTTTGTTTATCACTGCAACCAGATCATACTATTTATTGCCAAAGGAACGCAATATTGTAAGGAGGAGCTTTCCTTAATATGGTAATTATAACACTGATAAATATTTGGTGAAACACGACTCTGATTGGTTGTAAAACAGAAATCATTGAAACGTGATTGGTCATTGACTCCCATTTGGGGCATGAGTTAAATAGTCTCCAAATTACATGGAAACATGATGGTTTAATGGCATCTACTCTAGCTGCTGTTCCGATAATTGAGTTTATCCTCTTACTTTATTAAATATGTGGGTGATAATTTATGTTCCATAATGGTATTTTTTCCATAAATTAGGCACCCACCTACTTGACGAGGTTGTAGATGATATTAACTAACTCATTGGCTCTATCGAACCCGTATGTCCATGGCCGCGCGGACATAAGCTCTCAATACATCCCTATCTTCAGCTAATGTTTTCCAATAATCCCTGTATAATCTACTTCCCTCAAATCATGAATAATGTTATTCTCCTACCTCATTCTTGGTCTATCAACTGGGCGTTTTCCCTCTGGTTTTCCTACAAGAAGCTTCCATTGACCTCTATCATTGCCCATTCGTGCCACATGTGCCGCCCATCGCAATCTACGAGACTTAACTTTCTTATTATATCTGGATTCCTAGACATACCATGTAGCTCACTATTATGTAGTTTCTTCCATTCCCCTATCTGTTCATATATTTTTGGCCCAAAAATGTTCCATCATCATCATCATTATAGAACATTCATGAATTTAGGCCATTTGGTGACTTGTTTCGGCCTCAAGAGAAACATCATCCAAAAGTCTTTTGAGGGAACATTCTGCTCTTTTTCTGCCTGCAGGTTGATAACTTAACATTTGTTAAGGTCCTGTGACCTTCCATTCGATGAACATGTTACAATCATCCATCCTCACTTATAATAAGATATTTTGTTTCCTAAAGGTTCCATGTGTAATTCTTCTAAGGTGTCTTCTTTTTTTTTTTGTGATCTAGTAGTGTGTATCCTGCAGTCCTCCGAAGGTATCTCATTTCAGTAGATAATATAACTGACAGAGTAACATTTTTATATATTTTCAGTTCAACGTTTTTTTTAAAGGAGTTGGGACGGTAAGAGATTAGATGAAATTATTTAACTAAATTATTTATTTAAAATGAATTAACCAATGAATTAATCTCACGTAAATGGACACGTTTACATAGAGGAAGAATTCCTCCATAAGAACAGTGCTATTTTCTAGACGTGAAAAACCCTATAGCTAGTTACGTATTAGGATAGAGTTTTTAATAGAGTTTGAGAAACATCCAGTACTTGCGATTCGTGATAACAAGTGTCGGGAATCAAAACCCGTACTGCTGATGCCGAGGACGTTATAGCAAGGACGGCGTCGCGGCGCATGTCAAGAGAAAGCCTGTCTCTCGAGGGATGCTGGTATCAGCGAGAGAGTGAGAGAGAATGAGATGATACACGGGGCGGGGGTTGTGTGGAAGCCACTGGCAGAGCTCTCTTCTGTAGCGAGCCCGGGTCCGTCGGATGCGGACTTTTCGTCGCCATCCGTTGCTAAGTTCGTCGGAATCATTTCGGATAGGGCTACGCCCGCCTGCCTAACCGTACAGGGGCGGATCCATCATACTCACGGCTTCTTGAATCGTGTTTTGTTAATACTCAAGATTTTTTTTATAAAATACATCGTGTGAAACTTTTAAAAAAATTATGAAGTGACGCATTCATGAAAAAATATTCTAATAGTTATTAATTCAGTGATGCTTTTTACATAATATTTGCAAACACAATATTAATATAATATTTATTATAAAATATAATATTTAATTACGCAAGTACAGCCTTTTATTGAATATGAACTTCAAAACATGTCAAACTATACAACCAAGAATATTTTTCTTATAATTTCAAATAGTATTTTATTTAGCACCTTAATTCCTACGAAATAAAACTTATCATTATTCAAATAGTGCAGACAAATTTAACAATAATACAAAATTTGTTTATTAAAATTTCAGTGTCAGTATTAATGAAATTTATTTTAGAATTAACTTAAAAGTTACAAATGGAGGGTAATATAAAATAATAATTGGATAATCCACTTTAATCTGCCTGAAACAATGCTTATAACGGTGAAAGGTTGGACATCAAGTGTAGATTGACATAAATAAATGAATAACAATAATGACAGACGATAGTGCTAAGAAATAAATTGGATTTTTCGTGTGGAAACATGGAATAACAATAGTGATAATAGTGAAAAGAAAAAGTAAAATGGGTGTTTAATTACATATTTATCACATAAGTGCAAGTTTTGAAAACTTGTTTTTATTTCTTCTTGGGAATTTAAAAGTTTGTGTTCAGTGATAAAATTCGAAAACATACTTGGAGAAGATGGCTTCTATCAACATATTCAAAGGTATGTTATTTTTAATTTGTGTTAACAATAAGTGGATTAGTTGAGAGAAAAATAGGTCCATATCCAAATGTTATATGTCTTGCATATTTCTAGTTGAAATTATATTCTACAGTAGTTCCAAATATATATATTCAAAATTTATTGTAGTAGTGAACAATGACTTGAGGAATATATGAATGGAAATTGATTAAAAGGCAGATGTACATTTTTTTTTTAAGTTTCCATTAAGTATGAATCTAGAAGTGTAGGTACACGATATTGTATGCTAAAAGGAAAGCAAACTGTTCCTTTCTTTGCATTTTGTTCTAAAAAATTTGGACAGACATTTGTTTTCCTATTACTGAAAAATTTAATCTGATTCACATTTGTCCTTTTAACAAAGTCCTAAACATTTTTTTTTTGTTGGAGAGCAATACGGAAAATACTTTTAAATAAATATGTTTAAAAATGATAAATTGAGATAGAGATATTAAAACTATGTAGGATATCTACTAGTTATGGATATAACTTACAGAAATATACTATGTATAAACTAAAATAGTAAAGAATAAAGAGATTCCACTACAGGCCTCAGGAGGCCCTTGGGGTAGCAGAGGTTAAGGCTTCCACTTTTTCTAGACAATCGGCACTTGATGTCAGCCGGGTTGTCAGCCCTGCGTGACGGCCGCCTTTACCCCCAGAACAAGCGTCTGGTACTCATTTACGTTAGAGGCTGAGTCGACTCCAGGGCCATAGTGCCGCCAGAAGTTTGGGTTAGTTTAAAAATCCTGACCCCACCGGGATTCGAACCCTCGACCTTCCGGCTTGTAGCGCAGTGCCTTAACCACTATGCTACGGCGTGCCCAAACTAAAATAATAATCCAAATCAATTAAAAATATAAAAAGGTAACCAAAATAATTATTTATTACCTTATACTTGTCCATTACATTTATAGAGTTATTATCCAAGATTGTCACCGCTGAGGTGCCGGGGTAGGGACGCTGTCTCGTGCGGGCCCAGGTTCGAAACCCGATCGGGAGAAGTTTCCTGGGAGATATTTTTTTTTCGGGGTTTTTCACCACCTGTAAGACAAACATCAGAAAACTTTAAGGCCCATTAGAACATCATCTGGCCATCATTATTATATTCGTCATGTTTGTATGAATGTGTGTGTGTGTGAATGGTATTTCTCGTCTTATGTTGTGTTGTCTCAGAGGAGGACCTCACATTGAGCTGATCCCTCATTCTGGGAGGTCTTCCATGTCCTGTGTGCTCAAAATAGTATTATGTGACCCATAGTTAAAATCCCTCTCCAGACAGGTCGTGCAACTGTAAAGGCCGGGTGACATGTGGCACGTAAAAGTACCTGTAAGGCGAGAGATTAAACTGTGTTAATGGAACGGGATTATCCAAGAGTAATCAACTGTCATTTTCAGCTAAATAGCTCGTGCTTTTAAGAATATAAGCCTATATGTAGGGTACAGGGGAAAAAAACAGGTAAGTCAGTTTTTATTTGAAACCAAATTAATAAATACTTTTAGTTGTACAACTTCCATACTTCCTTACCTGAATTCAAAACTTTAGAAGTAAATAACCCCACGAATAAACAGTATATTTTACTGTTTCACGCTTCTAAATTATAGTGCTTTCCATGGCGAATCTAATGACACCTCAAACTCCATTTCGACAATAAAGTGACTTCCTGGTTCTTTCCCTGCACCCGTCATGTATATTTTTACTATAAAAAAGGCTATAAGTCCAGACCATAATCCAAACATATAAAAATAATTTGATATTTGGTTAAATTATCTGTCCAGAATGGATTCGTATGCTAAATATGGCATTCCAGTATCAATCAAAGGACACAGAGACAGTGGAGAACATAATTAATTGAATCAGAAACTTTGTTGAAATTCATTATATATAAAATAAAATAATTTAGCTTAGTAGTAATTCCACCAAAAGAGTCAGCAATCAATCTGGGATAAAATATGTCCAAATAAACAACAGATACCTGTAAAAGGGATAAAAAACAGGATGTAAACCCCCCCAAAATTGATCCCGACACGTGTCATCCTTGAATAGGGTATCATCAGGTATGTTTCTTATCTTATTTTATCACTTTACTGGTATCTGTAGTTTTAATTGGACACATTTGCATTCCAGATTGATTGCTGACTATTTTAATGGAATTATTGCTTAGGTAAATTGTTTTATTTTATATATTACTAGCTAATACCCGGCGTGCGCTGCTACGTCTAAATAAACGAAATGTGTTCTTATGTTTAGTTCAATAAATAAAGAGAAAATAATTATAAATTTATATCGTAATTATTTTTAGATACCCCGTACTATTGCCGGTGTTGTCTTGGAATCTACTTATCAAGATACTCTTGGTATCAATGAGGTGACAGACAAAAATAGTTATTGTCAGTTATCCGTATAAATATATACTTAGTTGCCTATTTTGTCGCAGACGTTTTTGTAGATTTTTTTCAGATATTCGGTTCTGTGTACATTAATTTGGTATATTTATTATGGTTTAGGTAGCGTAAGCATTTAAGCGTCCAAAAAGCTCCCTTTTTAGTGTATTTTTTACCTCCGGCCCTGTAGCTCTTACAATAATATGATTACACTTTATTGGCTGAGGAAAATTATAGAAAAAAAAACAATTCAAATCGGCCAAGTAGTCGATACAGGACATACAGAATGACAGGCATTCATTTATATATATAAATATTGGACAAATCAATATGTTCTTGAGATATAGGAATAGGCTCAACTGACAAGAGGAAACTCTCAAAAATGAGCGAAGATTCCAAAGAAATTAGCATAAAATAAAATGAAATAAAATAAAACAGTCTTAGCAATCAGACAATCTTTAAACATGGGGCCATAACTCCGTAACTTCCGAGTAATTAATTAATTCATTCATTCATTTCTGTTTGGTTTGGGAGAGACTTGCCTTCCAATCTCGGTAAGGGCTAGCAATACGGAGTACAATTCCGTATTCACTACCCCGCCTGCTTTCGTAGAGCAGTCACTAGGTCTAGCTGTGAAATTGTATTAATATTATAAATAATATCCTCAACTCGTGTCCAACTCAGGGTCAGGTCGAGGATGAGATGAGATGAAACCCCTTATATAGAGGTCTGTGAATGACAAGGGTGCCGACCGACCACCCCTGACGTACCATCACATGGGCAGGTGGATGAAATGAAACGAAATGGATGAGATGAGTATGGAGAAATGATGGAATGAAATTGTGTCAGGGGAAAACGGGAGAAACCCCGAGAAAAACCTGCCCAAGCTCCGTTTCGTCCAATACGAAACCCACATGGAGTGACCGAGACTCGATCTCGGGACTCCAGCGGTGAGAGGCGAGCGTCTAACTGCTTACGCACGGAGCTGCCTTGTATTAATATTAACTCCGAGAAAAATCTAAAAATATCCCGGGGTTACCTATTACCAACAGGCCTTTTGGAACCACCACGGTACGAACCTGAGATTTCAGTCGGGACAGAACGATTTTTAAATTTTCGTTTCAGTTAAGCTCTCACACCTAGTAATATTATTTTCGGCATTTTGATGTTTAGTCCATTTAAGTCCACAACGATAACTAATTTTTAATAGGTTCGCGGAAGCTGAACCTAAAGCTTTGAGGTGGCAGCCCCACCAATGGTCTACTCTGCATAGCGTTGGTACCGCGATCAGAGGAAAATACATTACTCCTATTCCTCACAATAGAAACTCGCACGGATTAACCAAAGACGACCTCAGCGTTGACGGAACAGGCAACTAATGCCTAATCCAGGAAGTGCAGAAGAAGAAGAAGAACTCTAATTTTTTCTTAACTAACGTTATATCCCTAGATACACCACTGTGTGATCTTGAGGTAGCGAGCTGCCTTTGCACGAAGCGGACCCAGGTTCGATTCCCGGGCTGGACACACTTCCTGGGTGAGGTTTTTTCGAGATTTTTCCTCACTTGTAAGACAAATGTCAGGAAGCTTTGTAGCCCAAACGATCCCCGAACATCATCTGGCTATCATCACCATCATCATTATCATCCACGGTGTGGAAAGTAACCGGAAGCTTTCACATAAAAACCATGTAAGCTCGCTGTTATGGAGTCTTCTCCATTCTCTGTCCATCTCTCTTTGTTCCAAATATTTTCTTAAGAACTGTATTCTCAAATACTTGTAATATTTTCTCTTCCCTTAAAGTAACAGTCCATGTTTCGTATCTGTATAATATAACTAGGAAAATAACAGTTTTATATAATTTCAGTTTAATATTTTTTTAGAGAAATTGGGACAATTGTCCCTGTAATACATAATAACATACGTTTCTAGATTTGTGCCTATGCTAATTTCCTTCTGCAGTTTATTTATGTTTGTAATTAGTCTTTCTTCTTCTTCTTCTTCTTCTTCTTCATCTTCTTCTTCTTCCTTTCCAGGATTAGGTCAATATGACCTGTTCCGGTGTCAAGTCCATCGTTTCCTTGGCCGTCCCAAAGATCTTTTCCCATATGGTTTGTAGGTGTTGACCTTTTAGGGTAATCTTGTATTGTCCATTCGGTCTAAATGTTCTTTCCATCGGTATGTGTGCTCTTCTAGTTTATAGACTATCTCCAGTTCATTTCTTATTGATTCATTGTGTAATCTATCCATGCGTGTACATCCTTTTACATATCTTAAAAATTTCATTTCAGTGGCTTGAATGTGTGAGATATCTTTTTTTGTAAGTACCCAAGATTCAGATCCATATAAAAGAACAGGAACAGCCATAATTTTATAAAACCTGAGCTGAATTTCTCTTTGAGTCTTTCGGAGATTTCTTCTTTCTAGGTATTTAAACTCAGCCACGTCTTAAAAATTTCATTAAATGTCCATTTCTGTTATACAATATATTTATGTGTGACGATATATTTAGTTTTATTGGAGTTTATTTCAGTCCCAATTTCTTAGTGTTACTCAATAACAATAAACTGTTGATGTTGGGCACTAAAACTATATTTTATTAAAATAGTATTTATTGCTTTATGCTAACATAAACTCCTCAAGAAACAGTAATTGGTAATCTGTCACATGGTTCAATTCCCGGAATGTATACATGAATTTTTTATGAATGGGAAATCTGCCAGACTAGTATAACATTTGTGCCAAGCTTGTGGTTTTGTGGTTGGTAACCTCAAATTCTGTGGAGACCAACCCAGAGTAACTGCCATACTCAGTGACAGGGAAATCATTCATCTTTCTCCATGAAGTCTATTTACCAACACACCATATACATCATGTTCCAAACTTCAGTACCACTTTGTTGCTACATTGAAGGAGTTGATTATATCAAACTCTTATATCTGTGGACAAAGAGAATAGGTTCTTCTTCTTCTTCGGCTTTCCCCCACTTATAAGTTTGCCGTTTCAGTTTCCATTTATTTCTATCATTCCAATCTCCTTCTTCCAAATTCCTGTCATTCATTATAGTTCTAATGTAGGTTTTCCATTTCCATCTTGGTCTGCCACGTTAATTTCTTTCAGGGGGTGACCATTGGTATATATTTTTTTGGCCATCTTTCATTTCCCATTCGTTGTACATGGCCATACCATTTAAGCGTTTAGTTTTCAATCCTCTGCACAATAGATGTGGTGACATTCATTTCTCTCCAAAGGAATTAATTTCTTATTTTATGCTGTCTAGTTTTTGGAGGATTCTTTTAAGATAATCAAATTCAACTGTTCTAATTTTATTCATTTGTAATTCCGTCAAAGACCTAGTTTCACTTCCACATGATAAAATATTCTGTATTAAGCTCTTATACATTTTCATTTTAGTTTCCTTTGTAATGTTTTTGTTCCAAATTATTCAATGTTATGTCTTAGTTGCATTCTTTTCCCATTGCAATTTTAGTTTGAACTTCTCTTTCACATGTACCTAAACTTATAATTATTGACCCAAGATATTTAAAAATTTCACATTTTTTTATTTAGGTTCATAAGTTAAAAATGTCTGCTTTCGTGGGAAGCATATTTTAAACCGAGAACATGCGTTGTCCTTACGAGATACCACCGGAATCTCATATTTTAATCCTAAAAAGTAGGTCCTGGGGATTACCATGCTTACGTCTGGTTGGAAGGTCAGTGAGTCGATTGATATTTTAGATTGTAAAACTATTGTATGGTAATGGAATTTATTGCCTTTTTTCAAGATGAAGGAAATAAATTTGCATTTACATTGGGCACGGGCCTGCTTGGCCGTACGTGCATTATATTCCCATGAATAAAAAATAAAAATAAACATAAGAATATATAAACAAATACATACATGGGTACACACCTACATCCATACATAAAAATATATAAAGCCGATGAATATATAAAGTCTACACAATAGTAAAAATGTATACTCATACATCAAAAGACCGTGTGTACTCGTGTGTGTATATATATATATATATATATATATATAGTAGGACTTTATTAGACAAAAAAGTAAGATATTTACAATATTATTTACAAATATGGGTCGCACGGGCAGTAAGCCGTACGTGCTGTTGACAGTCCAGAAAAAAAAATATATATGTGTGTGTGTGAGACATGATAAAAAAATGCCTGGACGGGATTTATTCTTCTTATGTCATATTAAGCTTACATTGCTCAATGTCAACAATTTAATTACAATATATATATATATATATATATATATACACATACACCCACACCCCCCTCACACACACACACGCGCTCACATATACCACCCCTACCCCTGCAGACATCAATTGCACTATCAGGCTATTCAAGTTATTAAGACTACTTATCATATCATAGTCTATAATTGAAGATCAGAAACAAAGACCATATTGAGATTCTTATTATTTATAATACATATATCCTTATTGATCTCCAATTTTGCTATCCCTCAATTTCCTTATATTAGGAAAATGTAATGATTTAGAATATTGGAGACGTCAGTTATTACCGGAAAGATTTCTAAATTCAAATCGGGAAAGATTGGCATGCTACGAATTATTGGTAAATCCAGAAAATTGGATAAACCTCGGCATGAGCAAGTAAAACAAACATCTAAAAGGATCTTCTCCATAATGCATTCCCTAAAGCGACTTAAACATTTTCTTCCTACAACTCTTAAAAGAATTTTAATCCAAACTTTAGTGATGCCGCATTTTGACTATGTGACGTTCTACTAACTGACATAAGTGACGGATTGTCGGACAAACTGCAGCGTGTCCATAATATGTGTATCAGATTCATATTTAATGTTCGAAAATACGATCACATTTCTCCATTATTCCACGAATTGTCATGGCTACATCTAAAAGAGAGAAGAAAATCGCACTGTCTAATTCTCCTATTTAAGATCCTACATACCTCGAATCCCAATTATTTATCATCCCGTTTCCAGTATCTATCCTCAAACCATAACTTAAACACAAGATCACAACATAGTCTCTTACTTAATATACCGCAACATAGGACATCACATCACTCCATGTCATATACCATCTCCACTTCTCGCAACTGGAATTCCTACCACAAGAAATAAGGGGCTGCCGGACATTGGCATCTTTTAAAAGAAATCTAAATTTATATTTGCTCTAAACTCGACTTCATTATTATCCAGTGTAAGATATATATATTAATTGGTGTTTCCCGTATAATGTATCATATTTATATTATTATTATTATTATTATTATTATTATTATTATTATTATTATTATTATTATTATTATTATTATCGTATCATTATTGTTATTACCCTATAAAATGTTGTTTGTACATGACATTTACATTGTTACATTTATTGTATCTTTAAGTGTTTATAATTGGTATAGTGTATATCTATATTTGTCGAATATTTATTTGTATTTGTACTGGTTGAGTGGAAGAGAGGGCCTTATGGCCTTAACTCTGCCAGAATAAATAAAGTATTATTAAAGTAAAAGTATTATTAAAGGCAAATTTCTGGACAAAACGCGAAAAATAAGGACAACACTCATTCATGAATAAATATATGTTATCAAAATGCAATACCATTAATTATTAACAATTATTTATAAATTAATTAGTGTATAATGCTGTTGTGTTATTTAATTGTAATATTAATGTGTTTTCTTTATGTAATTGTAATGTTAATGTTTTTTTTAGTGTATAATGCTATTGTGTTATTACTTAATTGTAATATTATTGTGTTTTCTTTATGTAATTGTAATGTTAAGTTTTTAGTGTATAATGCTATTGTGTTATTATTTAATTGTAATATTATTATTGTGTTTTCTTTATGTAATTGTAATGTTATTGCTGTTTTTGTTGTTTATTTTTCTTTACACTAGTACCAATTATTACTTTATTGTAACGGACTGTCAACAGCACGTACGGCTTACTGCCCGTGCGACCCATATTTGTAAATAATATTGTAAATATCTTACTTTTTGTCTAATAAAGTCCTACTACTACTACTCTGCCAAAAAATTCATATCTTTTCTCTTCACTCTCGATCCGTCCTAAAATAACCCAGCACGTCACTCTCCCACGATCCGACCTGAGAAACCTCTCCGGCAGCAACTGTAATCTAAGTTGCTCTGTCTCTCTACAGAATGATATAATATGTTGCCAGTTTTCACGGTCATCCATTTCACAGTTTAATGCCTTCTTCACTTGTCAAATTATGGGCCATCCATTCCCCCAAATGAAACCATGCAATAGCACTTCTATTATCATCATTCAAAGAGTCAATAAACTATTGTGATGCACTAGTGAGTTGACTTTGAATTTCGTGGGCGACGAAATAATATTTATATATAAAAAAGAGGTAAACATCAATAAAACTAATTACACAAGTATGTTCACACATAGAAATACATAATATAATGGAAATGGACAGTTGATGACAAACGAGGGAAATTTTGAAGATGAGGTAGAATTCAAATAAATAATTACAAACAGGAATGAAATGAATAAAGAAATTAAACGCTTCTCTGGAAGAAATTTCAAGGTAGGTTTCGGCATTGCAACGGTTAAGTTATCTCTTAAGTACAAATTCAGGTTTGAAATGTCTCTTCAGTAAGACCAGATGAGTCGATATTTTTCAGTTAGTTAGTAGTACCAATTCACATCTTGTTTCCCCAAAACAACAATGACGTCAGGCACCCGCCAGTTTAAGGGTGTGCCAGCTATACTTCCTTTCTGATAGAAGCCAAACGCAGTAATTTCGCTCCCGTAAAACCCCTTAGATTCCAGGTGTTTTGAAACACTTTTGGGAGCAGAGGCGATTAACCCCTATCCACCAGGAGTGATTTTTGTAATTGTATTATATCTTGTTCTCTAGTTAAAGTTGTCATACAATATTACGTAGGTTATGCTTATGAGTAGATAGTTTCATTATTAGGTAACTTTTTAATTTGAGAGTTCACATTTGCAGAGCTACCAAACCACACAAATTGCATATACTAATTGAACACTGTATTGTATGCGCTGAGGAAGCCAATGATTAATTACATTAGTTGTTCTGTTTCAATTACATTGATTGTAAACATTGAATTTTATATAAAACTGCACAATGTAGAGCATGTCCCAAAAGTCCTTTTACGCTGGAGGGTCATTTCATCTTTTACGCTGGAGGGTCATTTCATTGTCACTTGTTATGTTTCACACATGTTACTAAAATCTCCTACGATGAGTGTAAAAAGTGATCGTGTAACTAAAGATTTTCAATATAAGTTCAAAATATTGCCAATAGATAAATATAATTAGTATACCATATACAGAGTGTCTCTGAAGTCACTATCCATTTCAGTGAAGGAAGGCAATGATTAAAAAATCAATGTTATTGTGAAGTTTTACACATATTCTACTGCCATTCTACATGACTGGCATCTAGGTGAAAACACATATTCCGTCTTTCAGCTGTGAAAAGAATTTTAGACCCTAATATTTAAACCGTAAAAAACTTTATAACAGCAACGCTTATAAATATATTTTGACATTTAGCAATGCAAACCTAATATGACATGAAAAGAAAAATCCAGCTTCAGGCGTTTATTTTTCTTTTCATGTCATATTATGCCTGCATTGCTAAATGCCAAAAATTTAATTATAATGCATATATATATATATATATATATATATATATATAGGCACTGACGTATAGTTAGAGGCTCCGGGTTCAATTTCCGGTTCAGACATTACTTTTTCTTTTCATGATACAGACACACACATATTTATATACTGCCTCATTGCTAAATGTCAAAAATATAGTTTTAACATCTAAATATACAAGCGTTACTGCTATAAAGTAAATATTCTCTTTAAAAATGCTAACTTGTAATAGTAGCCACTAGATGGCAGTTGGAACGATATTCCGCTACCTCTCGTGTATATATATATATATATACAGGGTGTAACAGGACCTCACCGACAAAATGATAGGATGATAGGCCATGCAGAGAGGATCATTTTCTATGAAGGAACATATAGTCGCAAACACGTCATTTATGAGTTATGCGCAGTTGAAGGTGTTCACCCGTGGGGGTCGGAATTGAGTACAAATAATTGTGCATATTACGATTTTATTGAAAAAAGGCATGTTTTTACAATAAGTGTTCAAACAGTCGTCCCTGTGCCTTATTGCATATTTGATATTGTCTCAGCAACGATCGGCCAACACGGCCGAGCATGGCAGGATTCTGTTTGACGTCGTGAAATGCAGCATTTAGTCTGGCAATCAGTTGAGCTCTGGTGGACACTGGAGTTATGTAGACCATACTTATGACACGCCCCCATAGTGTATGGTCTTCTGTTGGGATATCGCTGCTCGTACTGCGATGGGCCTCTCTTCCATTTCCTATCTCCTCACCGTAACACATAATCATGTCTCTGAGTTCAGAAAACTCGTACTGCATGTTGATTAAATTCTCAAAACAACAACAAACCAAACCTACAGATATGTATTACTACGACAGAGTGAGGACTGACGGCACAGATAAACAACGAATGGGTTTGTCCCGGTGTATGGCGCGCACCTTGATACATGCACATAACTCATAAACGACATGTTTGCGACTACATGTTTCTTAACAAAAAATGATCCTCTCTACATGGCCTATCATCCCTATCATTTTGTCCGTGGGGTCCTGTTACACCCTGTATGTATATATATATATATATATATATATATATATATATATATATATACATACAAGAAAAATAAATGTTTGTGTTAGGATTCCTGAGTAGCTAAGTTGGTTAGAGAGCTAAACGTACAAAGTCAGAAACTCGGATTTAAATCCTGACTCAGGCATTTATTTTTCTTTTCATGTCAATCATTCTCGGTGTTTACTAAATAGGATCAATAAATATATTTAAAAAGTTCATGAGAACAATCTCATTAGCTCCATTCTTTCGGAATTGGCTAAAATTAGCATTGCCATTATTTCATTATTATCGTCAATACGATTTTGTTCATAATTATCATCGGTATTAGAATTATTTAGTCTGTAGAGAGAACATTTTGTGTAGATTAACAACCGCAGGATATTAGAACACAAGAACAATTACCAGAATGGACTCGTCTACAATAGACGTGCACCCTCTGGCCAATTTTACTTAATATCGTCCTTTGAATTAATTGGTATACTGCAATATTCCGGAGATCTTTAGCGTTGATTCCCTTACAAAATGAACCGTTTCCTCCCGCAGACTCCAATATAATTACTTCTGTAATAAAACCACCCCTCTTCCACCTCCCACTAGCTCAGCAAGGTACATGAGCTGTTCCTGGAATGCATTCAGGCTACAGCAACAACAATCAATTTACCAGGAAAGCGCAGTAAATGTTCCATAAGATCGATACAATTTGAAATGAAGGGCTTAGGGCAATAACACGATAAGCCAATTGTTTCTTTCCTGAGATATAAGGATTTTAATGTTTCAAAAAATTATAAATACTAATTGGGCAGTATTGTTGTTAATACATTGTGTGTCTATATGTTTTAACTCATCACTGCAGCACTTACAAATGATTTTATGGATATGTCAATACATTTATTTACTATCATTCTAATAAATGGCATTTCTTAACAGAATGTGGCCTATCATGTTACTGCCCTAAGCCCTAATATTCAATGGTAACTTTAATGAAGCTCACAAATGGATTCGTAATGCCCTATATCAGTTATCTTAAAATAGTATGTGCATGATCTTTTAAGTTTGTTTATACACTAAATTGAAGGGTTCGTTCCAAAAAAAACCAGACAAGTCCAAAAAGTAAAATGTTCAAAAACTGTATAGCTTTTTTTATTTGTTTCGTCCTCTTTGAAGTATGTTGAATCAATCATTTCTCTGTGTGTTGTTGCTTTTTTAGTGCCCAGCATGTCTTCATTCTTTCTTATCTTCTTTTCCTCTCTTCTTTCGAGATAACAAGTTTGGATTTTTGTTTAGATTTATCTTGGAACCTTATGCTAACATCTTGAATAATTAATTTAGCTGTTGGATATATTAGTACAGTTTCTGTAATCTTTAATTCTACTAAGTCTTTTTCAGTTTCTTTAAACCAGCTGGATTTTGTGTTGCGGTTACGGAAAAAATAAAACATTGGTTTGGTTAATCTGATTAGAGTTCATAATTTTTTTCTCCATCATCATCATCATCATCTAGGGATTAAGCCTGTTGGCTCGTTCCGGTATCATGCAAGCTAGAATTTTTAAAATTATTCTCCTTTTTCCATAATATCTTCAAGTTTTTCAATTTTCTATAGAGAGTTTCGTTCTTGATGTATAATACCTTATTATTTTGAAATGTTGGTCCTATGATTTTCCTTAAAATTTTCATTTCCTTTAGCTCAAGTATCTTCATTTCGCCTTTGAAATCCATGGTTAGTGTTTCTGCTGCACACAGTGCTTCTGGCTTGATCTGTGTTGTAATGTAAAAGTTTGGTTTCCCATGAAAGGGATCTTTTGTAAGTTGGAAAGCCATTTCATGTATAGCTTCTTTTATACTGAATGAAACTAAATTTTGGTTTTAGACCTAATATTGCTCCTTTCTCTGGTCCCGAGGGTCGCGGGTTCAAACCCGGCCGGGGTCGATGGATTTTTTAGGATGGAAAAATCCAAGGAGCAAGTCCTCTGGGAGGGAATTTAAGTCGTGGGTCCCGAGTGTGAAGATTTTCAGGCTCGTAAAAAATCCTTAACCCTTAAATTCGTAATGTATCCTTTTGGATACATTAGTTGGTTTAATTAATTTAACATTTTAAATAAATCAGAAGAAAACGAACAAAAAGAAACAACTTAATTGTGTGTCTAATTATACAATATACATAATAATAACAGTTATACAAGATTCCGTTTTCAGTGCGGTCCGCCACATTCAAATAACTAACGGAAGAAATTTGTGTTTTGCCAATTTAAGGGTTAAGCCTGAATGAAAAGGCCTCTAATCAAAATTTACCGAATTATCCCGTCCTAGCACTACCTTGGTTTCCTAGATGTCAGTACGAGGCGGAACGCTGACCACGGACCCTCAAAATGACATCTATACGAAAACAAGTGTAACTAAATTAGTATGGTTCAAATTCTTCCCTGTAGGGGGAGAGCGCCTAAATCTCTGTAAAGGGAAAACATGGGCTTACAATACAATACAATTGGCTCACTAACAACTTTATATCAGACATAAACAACATTTCCTTTTAAAGAGGATAGTTCAGAAAACATAAAAAAATCGTTGGACTTATTTTTTGCACAATGCTTACGTAGTTAAATACCAAATTAAAAAATCTTGAAATATTATTGTTTATTATATCAATACTAAAGAAAAATAATATCATTGAATACTTAACAGACTATGTATTTATCTTCACAACCATCAGAATTGTCATAGTTATCAACATCAGGAATTTCCCCTCAAGTTTGTCTTCTGTTTGCAATTCGAGTTCTTTCTATAAAGTCTCATAGTGGTGGAGATGTTTTTGGTGGAAACGCATTGCACTTATCTTATTCTTGTCGAATCTCCAATATTTCACACTCTGCACCTGTCTGCTTTTTGGAGACAGCAATAATATCTATACATAGAGCTGGCTTTGGATTGCTAGTAGATCTATTTATTTAAATAATAATGTTTTGAACTTGTCTGGTTTTTGGAATTAACCCTTCAATTTTACTTACTTAATGGGGTGATGTACGGTGGGGACTGTTTCTCCGTGACCGCGACGGTAGCCGAGAAGGCCCAATAGGAATTTCGAAAACCGGCTAATGAGGCTCTAGTAGGCTTCCCAAATGCGTGGGTTGGCGAAGGGATGACAACCCGTTCCATAAAAAATAATTGTTACGTTTCTTGCAAAGATATATTTTATTTCATACTATGTGAAATTTAAATTAATAGCCAATAGATATAATTGTAAAATATCAATAAATAAGTCAAAAGTAATGGAATTTATTGGTAAATATGGAATTAGATAAAAAATTGTACTGGATAACAAAATAATAGAACAAATATCACATTTACAATATTTAGGATGTGATATAACTTATAGAGAAAATAAAGATATAGAAAATAAAGTAAATATATTTCAGGCTATTTGTGGAACCATAAAAAGAACCTTAGGTCGGAAAACAAGGAAAATTACGAAGCTTAAATTATATAAAACAATGGTTGTTCCTTTGTTGTTGTATGGAAGTGAAAATTGGATAATGAAATCAAGGGATAAAAACAGGATACACACTGCGGAAATGTTATTTTTACGTAATGTGAAAGGATGCACAAGAGCGGATAGAATAAGGAATGAAACTATACGAGAAGAATGAAATATATATAAAATTGAAGATAAAATCAGCGAAAATAATAAGAAATGGACAGAACACTTAATGAGAATGAACAACGAAAGAATACCAAAAAGAACCTTCCTGTATAATCCCAGAGGAACAAGAGATGTTGGCCGACCACGTAGAAGATGGACTCCACTTTTAAATTCGCCGGAACAGGCTGCATAGCCTAAACCTTGTAGTAGAAGAAGAAGGAGGAGAGAAGACTATGTGACATTTAATACGTTTACATAAATTAAATGGTCCACCGCTGTAGCCTCGAGGTAGCGTGCTGCCTTGTCACGCAGCGGGCCCGGGTTCGATCCCCGGTTTCCTGGGTGAGATTTCTTCGGGGTTTTTCCTCACCTGTAAGATAAATATCAGGGATGAACTTTATGGCCCAAACGGTCTCCTAACTTCATCTGGCCATCATTATCATCAATCTCATATTCGCCTAATTAGCTTAAGTTTAGTTTTAGGCCTCTCCTGGCGCATCATTGCCACTATCATCAACTCATATGTCATCGGGGCAGCGTAACCCCGCCTTCCAGGCGCCCCAACTTCAAAAGTCGGTTACAAGTATGCCATGCTAGGAGAGAACACCAAGAATGTCGAAAGACAACCAGGGGCATTTGCAAAAAATATGTATATATATATAATTTAAATGTCTACATCTGTTATTATATCTGCTTTCGTATGAGAGTCATGTAGGCTCACTGTTATGCAGTCTTCTCCATTTGCCTGACTGTTTATCTCTCTTTGGTCCAAAAAGGTTCTTAAGAACTTTAAGTTTATTCTCAAAAACTCGTAATCGTTTTTCCTCCGTTAAACTAAGAGTCCATTTTTCGCATTAATATAACAGAAAAGGGAGAATAACAGTTTTATATATTTTCACTTTAATGTTTTTTAACAAAGTTAATAATTATCACTTCTAATAAGAAATCTTGTATTAAATTGCGCACAAGGATTTGTTAAAAATCCCTGAAAATATTAACCGAATCAGTATTTTGTGATAAATCTGCATTTTATAATGATAACTTTAAAAGTCTGATACAATGCATTATATGTTGAAGAAAAAACCTCCGTTTGAAAGTAGAGATCAAATATACATTTTACCATTTTATTTTGTATTTTTTAAATCTGTATTATTACCCTTGAGGGATCATATGGGATTATAGATTTTTTATGAAGCTATCTACACCATTAGTGAGTGAAGGTTACTGCTAATTTATCTAATATTATAGCATAATCCTTATTAATGTGTTAATCCTCTATGCATACATTCTATACAAGTGACTTCTTAGAGATTATCACATTCTATATAGGCTATATATTTCATCATGTTCATAGAAAAACCTGTGCGTTCATTTACTTTCAAAGCTATTACCGACTATCCAATATGCGGGAGTTTTGAAAAAAAATACATGTATTAGGAATATGTAATGATTTAGAATATTGGAGATGTCAATTGTTGCCGGGAAGATTTCTAAATTAAAATCGTGATAGATTGGAATGCTACGAGTTAATGGTAAACCCAGAAAATTGAATAAACGTGAGTAAATTTTTGGACAAAACGCGGAAAATAACACTCATTCGTGATTAAATAAATATGTAAGCAAAATTAGTACTTAATAACTCTACGTGAATTAATCATTGTATAATGCAATGTATTGTTATCTATTATGTTGTTTTTATATCATTACCAAATATTACTTTATTGTAACGGACTGTCAACAGCAGGTACGGCTTGTTGTCTGTGCTATCCATATTTGTAAATAACATTGTATCTATCTTACGTTTAGTCTAATTTTTTTTTAGTTTATACTAGTTTTTCCTTATTGTTTTACTTTTTTCTTTGTTTGTTAACTTCTTTCAATCCTCACATAGACACACGGACAGGACACACACACACACACACACACACACACACACACCCAGACCCAAGGTGGAGATTTAAAATCCCCTACCGCGCCAGGAATCGAACCCGGGTCGCCGGAGTGGAAGGTAGGAACTCTACCGACTACGCCACGGCGACGGACCAAATACAATCCTAATACTAGTTTCAAAGCAAATAGTATTTTTATTTGGTTTAACTTCTCACCTTATAGGTATTTTTATGTGCTGACGCCCTGTCGGAAGAGGATTATAGTAACATAGTAATAACACCGGTCAACATGATTTTTGTCTCATGAGTACCAATAGTTGTACTTAATGCAATTTTTTTTCGTGTTTTTAAATATGTATTCGGAATTTCTCTATCACCCACATTTTTTTATTTCAATTTCAATTAATGGATTTAAATAATTATTTTTTTAATAAACTTTTTTCGTCCATTTGTCCATTGTAAAATAAAACGGGGAACACTTTCATCAGGATATTTCAGCTATGGAAAAGATATACCAAGGCAAATGGAATTCTAATATGCTGGCCGATTATTGTTGGACCATCAAGAGGGATACTCTACAGGCGAAATATAGCAGAAAATCGTAATTTTTTACTTTCTAGATGAGTCCGAATGTTCGAATATTGTGTAGTTACGAATGTAGAAAATATTAAAGTGTTTGAAATTATAAATGCCTGTTACTCCGAAACCTTGAGCGATGGAGAAAAACCGATATCATATTTGAATTCAGGAGAAAAAAATACTTATCAGAATCACATATTTTTCTTTCTGAGACAAAAAAATTGTTGCTCAGTGTTATTATTATTATTATTATTGTTATTGTTTGTTATTAATATTTTTGGAAGGCATTATGCATCAACCGGCTCTGCGTTATTATGTAAGTTTGGAGAAAAATACGTAAGTTTAAGTCAATCTTCACTATTTATTGTAGCGCCAAACTAACAATACTGGATACTGCAAAGTTATTTTCCTTGTTAGACCGTAATGCATCAACAATCTAAGAGCGGGAACACTTTGCGCTTAGCTGCAAGATACAAAATTTAGATTAGCATTTATGAAGATCTGATTTCATAGCCGTTTGTTACAACTGATAGGACTGATGGCGTTTACATTAATTTGTCTTTAATAATAAAGCTATATTTAAAGATTTGGCGCTAAAAGCGTGCATACACTTACTTCATGAGCCAGTACAACAGATGGAATGAATATTTTTTTTTAATGGCGCTAAGCCGATTGATGCATAACATCGCCCAATTAACGGAGTTGGGCGTAACTTTACAGAAATTCATTTTATATAAAAATAAAACAATTTATCTTAATAGTAATTCCACTAAAAGAGTCAGTAATCAATATTGGAAGCAAATGTGTTCAGTTAAAACCACAGATGACAATAAGAGTGATAAAACAAGGAACATAGACAATAGATTATTTTCCCTTGCGATGGTTTTGGGTCGCTTATCTGAATTGTTCGCTGGAGCACCAATGTAAGAAACAACATGACGTAGGTATAGGGATATATTCTTTGAGTTTTACGTAAACCATACAAAAAGGGGGTCGTGGATTCATCTATATAATTTTTTTTTTATGTTCTGGACAAATATAGCATATACTTTTAATAGCATCCTTTAAATATAATGTTTTTTTTGTAATGTTTGGCAAGAACAGTTAAGTCTCGTAGACTGCGATGGGCAGGACATGTGGCACAAATGGGGGATGAAAGACGTGCATGGAAGCTTCTTGTAGGAAAACCAGGGGGAAAACGCCCAGTTGGTAGACTAAGAATGAGGTGGGAGAATGACATTAACTATGATTTGAGGGAATTAGATTATACAGGGGATGATTGGAAACATTAGCTCAGGATACGGATGTATGGAGAGTTTATGTCCGCGCGGCCATGAACCTACGGGTTCGATAGTGCCAGTGAGTTAGTTAGTTGGGTATGTTTCTTGTCTTGTTTTATCCCTGCTACTAGTATACGTATTCGGTTGTAATTTGGCGAAACTGCATCCCAGATTGACTGCTGACACTTTTAGCGTAATTACTTGAAAAAGTGGGAGCCTTAACCTCCTAGTATCCCAAGGGCCTCCTAAGACCTGTAGTGGGTTCACTTTGCTTTTTTTTTTACTACTAAGCTAAATTGTTTTATTTAATATATTATTATTATTATTACTTTTTGTTGTTTTTATTTATTATTATTATTATAATCATCATCATCATTCAACTACAAGCCAAGAGGTTCAAGGAATGTAGGAAGGCCAGTGAAAGATGGACAGAACAACTGTGAGGCGGAACAGGCAATTTGCGTAGCCCGTGAAGTGAAGAAGAAGAAGAGTATTATTATTATCATCATCATCATCATCATCGTCATCGCCATCGCCATCGTCATCGTCGTCGTCGTCGTCATTGGAAAACAAGAAACAGAGATAAGAAACAGGATCAATGTAGGAAAGTATGCTATATCTGCCCTAAATGGAATAGTATGGGACAAACATATCTTCATAGAAACAAAAAAAAACTATTTTTAATACAACAATCAGAAGCATTATTACCTATGGAGCTGATGTATGGGCTTTAAATGCACAAATGAAAAAAACAATTGCTCGCCACTGAAATGGACTACTGGAGACGTGCTGCAAGAATATCCAGGAAGGATAAAATCAGAAATTCATATATAAAAGAAAAAATGCAGGTACAATATTCAATATTAGATTTTATAAAGAAGAAACAATTAAATTGGTACGGACACATTAGAAGAATGGAAGAAGGAAGACTACATAAGATAATCATAGATTGTGAACCACAAGGAAGGAAAAAGAAGGGTAGACCAACTATTACGTGGATTCAGGGAATCAATGAAGCTAAGAGGGAATGGGAAATAGAACAAGATATATGGATGAACAGACAGGAATGGAAAAATGTGTTAAAACAAATGTGTAGTTAACTGTGAACATGGGTACCGGAAAAATGTATATTCATTGTAAAAGCCGGAATAATAATAAAAATTATTATTATTATTATTATTATTATTATTATTATTATTATTATTATTATTATTATTATTATTATTATATTATTAGGCGTGGACCAAAAAGAGATGAACAGACAGGTGAATGGAGAAGACTTCATAACTGTGAGCTACATGATTTTTATAGGAAACCAGATATAATAAGAACAGTTAAGTCTCGTAGACTGCGATGTACAGGATCTTTGGTACGAATGGGGAATGAAAGCTTATTGTAGGAAAACCAGAGGAAAAACGCCTAGTTGGTAGACCACGAATTAAGTGGGTGAATAATAATATAATCATGATTTGTGGGAACTAAATTATACAGAGGATGATTGGATAGTGATGTTTAGAGAGCTTATGTTCGCGCGGCCATAAACCAACGAGGTATACCTCGACTACCCAGACGCTTACACAGCATGAAATGTAGTTTCAACTAATCGATCAATAATCTCTTTTATTGGAGTAGTAATATTTATCATAAGTAATGCCACGAGTGATCACCAATTTAACTAGAGAATTTTAAAATCAAGAGTGGCATTTGTTAGGACTATTTAACGAATAAAATTATGCTGTTTACTCACAAATCATTATTTAACTATAGTTATTTTAAAATATTTATATATTTAATGTAAACGGCGATGTTTGAAAACAAATGACAAACGATTGGTACGCTTCATTTGCTTCTTTTGTTCGTCACTGCAACCAGATCATATTATTTACTGCCAAAGGAACGCAATATTGTAAGAATGCACTCTAGTGGAGAAAAAAATGAAACGCATCAAACTGTATATTAATTCATTTCTGATGTCGTATGATGTAAATATGAGTATTATATTTTTCTGGGAAAAAATACATTTCAGAAAGTGCAAACAGTGGTTTCTTTTTTTTTGGGGTATAATCAATTGCTACAAATGTTTTTATATTAACTCTCGCATGCGGTATGTGTTGACATTCATGCCCTATATATATAATCTGGTAGCTGTATTTCTTAGTGTGTCAGTCACTGCAAAATAATGCTATGACCTATTCAGAATGTTAAAAAGCAGATGTTTTCTTTATTATGATAAACTTTAGTTGGTAAATTCTAGGGGAAACACGACTGTGATTGGTTGTAAATAAAACATCATTGTAACGTGATTGGTCATTGACTCCCATTTGGGGCACTTGTTAAATAGTCTTTATTATGTGAGAAAGAATGGTTACTGGTTCGATAGAGCCAGTGAGTTATTTATTATTATTATTATTATTATTATTATTATTATTATTATTATTATTAATGGTTAAATAAATTCGTGTGTTTGGCTAGTAGAAATATTTTTTGTAGTATTTAGACACCAATATTATTGATTTGGTGGTACAAATTGGCTCGAAGTCTATGATGCAGTAGTTTGTTCGACTGAGCAGAAGAAATTTCACATATATTAATTATTACATGCTCTGACGTCACGCGCCATTGGGCAACTAAATCTGTCTGAACATGCAAAGTTATTGGATCGGAAGATAAAAACTTATTTGTCCTATATTCCACATGTTTGTACGTCTTTTTTGTTTGTGCAATAAATTTGTATCTAATGTGAATTGTCACAGTGTTTCCAATATGCTGCCATCATCTTCTCCACTAACAAATAGAACAAGCACAAACTTTTGACAAAAAGTTGTCTATTTGTAATAATGAATGCAACCTGTCTCGCAATTTAGGACACACATAGACACAGAATAATGTATAATTTTGGTTAGTCATCTTAGATGAGATGGAAGGGTAGTCGGTTTCTAAAAATAAATAAAAAGCATATTGTAATAGTGTATTACAATGAGAGATTGGAAAGTGTTTTTTACATAAGAGAGTAAATGATTAAAAATTTCGCTATTGCTCAGTTTTTTTATTTCCCAGATTATGTAATACACTTCACAAACGTGCGTTGTACATTATTTTTTGCACGATGGTGTTTTCAAAATAATAAATAATAGTAAAACGATAACATATTTGTTGGAAATATTTGAGTTCATTATAAACAACTGACTAACATTAACAGTGTTTGCAATATTTATATGGTGAATGCAGAAAATTATTTACTTGAGACTACAACAGGCCGTGGCACCAATCAGTCATAAAATAGCGGCAAGTACGAATTTATTGTTTTATATTGTTTCAAATAAAGTTGAGTTCATTTAAAATGAAGTGATTTGTTTCGTATAATGTATATTAACACTACCTTTTGCATATATTTTCGTATATACTTTGTACGTAGCATACATAAAGGCAGTGGTTTTACTTCCCGCAAGAGGTTTGTAATAAGTAATGTTACAGTACAGTTATTTAGGTTGGCATCCCCGAAATGTAGGAAGTTGAACTTTCAATGATGGTCGCTATTGCTGTACGTACGACAGAACGCACTATCGTGCAAAAAATGTTTCTTTTTTTTTCATTTTGAACTTGTGTACAAAATTGAATTAAAGTAACTTGTTTGTGCCAAAGATATTTCAGGTGGTTAAGATAAATGAGACACCCTATATATTTCGAAAACTATCAAAATCGGATTATAAATTCGATTTCCTGGGGAATTCGCTTCGTTTACGCAGCTCTCATTGGCAGATTATTTTTAAACTTAAGTGCGGAATTGGTGTGCCTTTTTTACAGGACAAACTGTCATGGCCTTCATAATTCGGGCTCTTTATCATAAATGCATTGCGTACTTACATTTACTGAAAATAAAATGGAAACAGCACATTAGTATATTTACTCTGTTATCATTGTTTTTATTAATGAGAGTTGTGCCGTGCTTTTTTAATCAGCGTAATTGGCTCACTCATTACAGAATTTTTCCAACTAACTGATTGTGTTTGAATCAACGTATTTTTGTTTAGATTAAGGTATCTCGTTTGTGCCATTATTTTATATCTAAATATATATCCGTAAATAAATAATTAACATCTGAATTACATTTATTCCAGTACAACATTATGACCAGCAAATCATGACTGACATTAATTACATAGTGTGTGCATTCCAAACATTTGCCGAAGAGAAAAACATTAAAAATATATATATATAGGGTGTAACAGGACCTCACCGACAAAATGATAGGGATGATAGGCCATGCAGAGAGGATCATTTTTTGTGAAGGAACATATAGTCGCAAAAACGTCGTTTATGTGTTATCAGTAGATGAAGGTGTTCACCTGTACTGGTCGGAATTGAATAAAAACAATTGTACACGTACCATTTTATTGAAAAAGACACGTTTTTACAATAAGTGTTCAAACAACTAGTGTTTTGACGACGTCAAAAAGAATCATGCCATGTCGGCCGTGCTGGCCAATCGTTGGTGTGACGATATCAAACATGCAATGAGGCACAGGGTCGACTGTATGAACATTTATTGTTAAAACATGTATTTTTCATAAGCAATGCCACGAGTGAATTTATCTAGAGAACTTGAAAATCAAGAGTGGCATTTGTTAGGACTATTTAACGAATAAAATTAAGCTGTTTACTAACAAATCATTATTTAACTACAGTTATTTTTAAACATTTATATATTTAATATAAACGGCTATGTTTGAAAACAAATGAGAAAAGATTGGTATGCTTCATTTGCTTCTTTTGTTCATCACTGCAACCAGATCATAATATTATTTATTACCAAAGGATTGCAGTGTTGTAAGAATACGCCCTAGTGGAGAAATTTATAACCAACCTTATAGGTATTAATTAATTTATGATTCCTATGATGTAAATATGTCAATTATATTTTTCTGCAACGTCATTTCCTGGAAAATAATTTCTTTAAGAAAGTGCAAACAGTGGTTCCTTTTTTTTCTTGTGGTATAATCAATTGCTACAAATGTTTTTTCATTATCTCTCGCATGCGCTTTCTGTTGACATTCATGCACTATATATACAATCCGATAGCCGTATTTCTTAAAGAGTCAGTCACTCCAAAATAATGCTATGACCTATTCAGAATGTTAAAAAGGAGGTGTTTCTTTAATATGATAAACTTTAGTTGGTAAATTCTAGGCGAAACACGACTGTGATTGGTTGTAAATAAAAAATCATTGAAATGTGATTGGTCATTGACTCCCATTTGGGGCATGAGTTAAATAGCCAATAAAATGATACGTGTACAATTGTTTGTATTCAATTCCGATCTTTATGGGTGAACACCTTCATTTGCGCATGACTCATAAACGACGTGTTTGCGACTATATGTTCCTTCACAAAAAAATTATCCTCTCTACATGACCTTATCATCCCTATTATTTTGTCGGTGAAGTCCTGTTACACCCTGTATAACGCATAAAAATTACGTAATGACTAGTTAATTTATGTACTAACTCACTGGCACTATCGAAACTGTAGGTTCATGGTCGTGTAGTCATACATTATCCATATATTCCTATCCACAGATAATATTTTTTAACCATCCGCTCTACAATCCACTTCCCTCAAACCATTTATAATTTCAAACACTTTAATATTTTGTACATTCGTAACTACACAATATTGGAACATTCGGACTCACCTAGAAAGTAAGAAATGACGATTTTCTGTTATATTTCACCTGTGGAGCATTCCTCTTGATGCTCCAACAATAATCGGCCAGCATATTAGGATTCCATTTGCCTTGATATCTCTTTTCCATAGCTGAAACCATTTGAGTTAGCTCATTTGGTTTCATTTTACAATGGACAAATGAACGAAAAAACGTTTATTAAAAATAATTATTTAAATCCATTAATTGAAATGGAAATAAAAAAAACTGTGGGTGATGTAGAAATTCCGAATACATATTTGAAAACACGATAAAAAACTGCATTAAGTACAATTAAAATCATGTTGATCAGTGTAATTTATGTTATAAGGCCTACACAAGATAGTTTTGTGCTGACCTTTCAATGAGGAAAATAACCTCATGCAACAAGTAAGTATATACAAGGAATTTCCATGCCCTTCTTTTATCCCGCACTTGTGAAACATATCCTGCCTATCGCAGTCTACGAGACTAAACTCTTCTTATTATATCTAGTTTTCCATAAGATCACGTAGCGTTAATATTTCTAGTGCCCTACTAATATAATGTCCTAACATTCGATGTTCCTAGCAACATGTCCCTGTATTTGAAGCTTTGGCATGGATTCCCTAAAGTAGTCCCCGCCCGGAGAACCGAATGGCGGCCTTTTTTTACCCCAGTGGAACCCGTCTGCGTTTCCTCAGAGTTGTATTTTTTACGGTGAAAGATCTTCACTCTTTCAACCAAGGAACTTTTTTGGTCAGGTTTATCACCTTTGACCTGTCCGGAATGGTTAACCCTTTCGGCAGCAATGCTATTGCCGGCTTATCTTCAGTGTCAATTAAGCACGCAAGCCACTTCACCGAAAAAAATTATTCACTATATATTTAATTATGCATTTATTCTCAGGTTTTACAATGTCTTTGACATCATCCTGTGACCATTTCAAAATTCTGTAGCCAATCTCCATTCCTGTCTATTTCTCCATGTCTCTTTTCTAAGTCTCCTTCTTCCAGTGTTCTAACAACCAATTGCGTTTCTTCTTAATATTAAGAGATTCTGGACTATGTGGCCGTGGTATGTGACTAGTTTTTCTTCCAGACGTTTCTCTCTAAACTGCGGAGGGCATCTTCAGTAGCGAGTACTTCTAGGAAGCTTCTGGTCGGAGGCTCTACCAGGTTTTTGGTTTCACATACAAACAGTTGAATGGTATTATGATAAGTAAAACTTCTGATTGACTTTTATCTTTGTTTCACACACAAACAATTGAATAATATATACTATTTGTATTGCATTCTTATCTGGTGATGCGAAATGGTGTAAATAAAATATTGGTTTTAAGCCCATGTTTTTCAGGGTCGATAAACTGATTAATTATTGACAAGACGATCTGGTTAGAAAAATGTAAGATTAGTAAAATAAAACTATGATTTTTTATTATTGATTTCGTACATCTCAATGATGGATAAATCATATTTGAAGAGAAAAATTATACGCTCAGACCGGGACTTGAACCCGGGGCCCTTGGTTCTCTAGACCAAGTGCTCTACCAACTGAGCTACCTGAGCAAGTACCGATCTAAACGCAAATCTTTCTCTATATACATTGTAATTCCCATCCACCAAATGCTGTGAAGCCATGCTTCTATCTTGCAAATGGCGGCTCCTTTATTAAGAAGACATATTTGGGAATTATACATTACAGCCAGTACGGCTTTTCCCAAGTTTTTATTATTGATTTCGTACATCTCAATGATGGATAAATCATATTTGAAGAGAAAAATTATACGCTCAGACCGGGACTTGAACTATGATTAATTACGGTAAATAATATAAGTAGATTACAAAATAGATTCGCAATGAAATATACCTTCAAAATGTGATAAAACGCTAAAGAATGACAATAAAAGCAATAGTATATTATGATGGGAGGTTAGCAAGTGGTTTTTACAGAAGTGAGGAAAATAATTTCCGAGATTCTGTAAACCGACCAGACTCGTGGGCTAGTGGTCAGCGTTCCTGACTCCTGTTCATGAGGTCACGGGTTCAATTCCCGGTCAGACCATAGAAATTTTTCCTCAAAGGGAATTATTCCTGTGGTTGCCCATGGTCTGGAATTTAGGTTAAGTTTAGGTTAAGAACTCTCCTGGCGCTTCATTATCATTTATCACCCATCATATCATCGGGGTAACGTAACTCCACCTTCCAGGTGTCCCAATTTAAGAAATGGATTTCAATTCTGCCAATGCCAGGGGAGAAAGCCAGAAATGTCATAAAAGGCAACCTGGTGACAGACAAAAAAAATATATTCTGTAAAACACCTCACAAACGTGCGTTGTAGATTATTTTTTTACGCGATGGTGTTTTCAAAATAATACATAATAGCAAAATATAACATTTGTTGAAAATATTTGCGTTCGTTATAAACAACTGACTGGCGTTAACAGTGTGGGCAATGTTTATTTGTTGAAACTACAGCAGGCCGTGACACCAATCGGTGATAAAATGACAGCAATTACGTATTTATTGTTTTATATTGTTTCAAATTAAGTTCAGTTCATTTAAACTGTAGTGATTTGTTTCGTATAATGTATATTAACACTACCTTTTGGATATATTTTTGTATATACATTGTACGTAGTATAATAGAAGGCAGTAGTTTTACTTTCCGCACGAGGTTTGTAATATGTAATATACAGTATAGTTATTTAGGTTGGCAACCCCGAAATGTAGGAAGTTGAACTTTCAATCATGGTTGTCATTACTGTAAGTAAGACATTATCGCGCAAAAACTAAAATATTAGTTTTGAGCCCATGCTTTTCAGGGTAACTAAACTGATCGATTGACAAGACGATCTGGTTAGAAAAATTAAGATAGTAAAACGAAACTATGAGAAATTTCGCTAAATAATATATGTAGATTACAAAATAAATTCGCAATGAAATATATCTCTAAAAATGTGATAAAACGCTAAATAATATCAATAAAAGCAAAAACTTTTGTGCAAAGAATGAAAAAAAAAAAGTTACACGGAGTATCTGGAAGACCGTGAATGTGTGAGATAAGAAAACAACAGAATATTATGTGCGGAGGAGTATTCACTGCACATAGCAGCTTAGCCTGTACCACAAATTATGAGTTTAATTTTCTAAGAAATTTAAACTCCCCCACATTATTAAAAGACTGAAGCTTCACCACAAGCTGAAGTATAAGTTATTGCCTTCATTACCAACGCTCCAGCAATGCGCTAGAGAAAATACAACCAGGAAAATTATCACATATATATCATTAATTAATTCTATATCGGAAAGTCAAACAATAAAACAGATACCACATACTGAATTGCATATGCGCTAATCCTATTAGAATATTTAAATAGTCAATCAAATCATGAACTATTATAACTGAAATTAATAACAACAAAAACAATAATAATTATTACAATTTGTATACTCATTTTCAATGTTTATATATATGATAATATTGGAGAGCAAGAACGCTAATGGCTTCATTGCCAAAGCCCAGCATTTGATATCAGCAACGACAACAACAACAACATGTTTACATATATTTATGTGCCTAAAGTTTTATTTCCCTTCTCTACTCATCCCTATTCATCCATTCAATGTCCTCCAGTCCTCTTGTTCTCAATCCAGTTCTTATTTCTCGCATCCAAGCGTTTCGAGGTCTTCCGTTCTTTCTTCTTCAAGGTGGACGCCATTCCATTGTTATTCTGAGCAACTTTACTTCTTTTCCTCCCCTAAAGTAAAAGTCCATGTTTCGTATCGAAATAATATAACTAGTAGAATAACAGATTTATATATTTTCAGTTAAACGTTTTTTGAGATAGGTTTGGATGAAAAGAGTCCATGTAATGCATAATTACATGCATTTCCAGGATTGAGTCCATGTTTAATTTTTTTGTGCACCTCATTTCTGTTTGCAACTTTTTTCCTAGGTATTTGAATTCAACCACTTCTTCAAATTTTCCTCATTTGTTATTAACTGGCCATTTCCATTAGTTATAAAATAATAATAATAATAATAATAATAATAATAATAATAATAATAATAATAATAATAATAATAATAATAATAATAATAATAATAATAAGTGTAAGAATACATAACAGTGAGCTACATGGTCTTAACACGAAACCAGATATAATATCATGAGTTAAGTGTCATATGCTGCGATAGGCAGGACATGTGGCACTAATGGGAAATGAAAGTGGGGCATGGAAGTTCATCATAAGTTAACCAGAGGGAATACGCTCGGTTGGTAGACCAAGAATGAGGTGGGAAAATAACGTTACCCATGATTTGAGAGAAGTAGATTATACAGAGATAACTGAAAACATTAGCTCAGGAAAGGGATGTGCGGAGAGTTCATGTCCCCGCGGCCATTAACCTATGGGTTCAGTAGTGCCAGTGAGTTATTTAAATTCAACCAGTCCTTGAAAATTTCCTCAATTGTCATTAATTGTTCATTTTCAATATAAGTTATATAGTAATATTAATAATAATAATAATAATAATAATAATAATAATAAATTTGTAGTAGAAATATAATACATTGATCAAAGAAAACTATATTTCAAGTTCTGTTACAAAGCATTTTATTATATGGGTCCGATACCTGGACAATAAGTAGAAAACAAGCCAACAAGCTGTTAGCAGTAGAAATGGATTTTTGGAGGCGATCGGCAAGAATTTCAAGAAGGGATAAGGTCAGAAACAGCACAATAAGGAAAATTATGCAAGTTGGAAAAAAATATATATATTAGGAAAAATAGAAGAAAAACGTTTTAAATGGTATGGACACCTCATAAGAATGGAAGAAGAGAGAATACCAAAGAATATCTTTAATTGTAAAGTTAATGGAAGAAGTGGAAGAGGCAGGCCTAGAGAACGATGGATAGATGGAGTGAAGAGAAGTAAGGACGCTAGGGATTTGAGGGAAGAAGATGCTTTAGACTGGAACCTCTGGCGACAAATCACTTTCGGTTGAAGGAGAAACACTGTATTGTGGAATATTCCTGAATAAAAAAATAATAATAGAATAGTAATATATCTCCGGATTTCGCCCACGTTACACGTCAGGTTCTTGGTTCGATGGCCGATTACACTGAGCAACAACAAATTAACTTTTTTTTTGTCTCAGAAAGAAAAATATGTGATTCCGATAGTAATTTTTCTCCTGAATTCAAATATGATATCGTCTTTTCCCCATCATGCAAGGTTTCCGAGAGACAGGCATTTATAATTTCAAACACTTTAATATTTTCTACATTCGTAACTACACAATATTCGAACATTTGGACTCACCTAGAAAGTTAGAAATGACGATTTTCTGCTATATTTCGCCTGTGGAGCATCCCTCTTGGTGGTCCAACAATAATCGGCCAGCATATTAGGATTCCATTTGCCTTGATATCTCTTTTCCATAGCTGAAATATCCCGATGAAAGTGTTCCCCGTTTTATTTTACAATGGACAAATGGACGAAAAAACGTTTGTTTAAAAAATAATTATTTAAATTCATTAATTGAAATTGACCCATATTATGTTACGGCAGTAAGGCCTGGACAATTCGCAGTGTCGATGAACAAAGACTAACTGCGGCAGAAATGAAATTTATGAGACGTACTTCAGGCTACTCAAGAACAGACCATAAAAGGAATTCTGAAATTCTCAAAGAATTACAAATAGAATCAGTCATGGAATATGTACAAAAATACAGAAACAACTGGAAATCTCACGTAAGAAGAATGAGCAGTAAAAGAATTCCACGTCAGATCTTAAATTACCAGCCACCAGGCAAGAGATCTTTGGGCAGACCCTTCAAACGTTGGATTGAGACCGTAACAGACCTCTAGGTCTATGACATGAAAGGAAGAAGAAGAAGAATTGAAATTGAAATAAATGAAATGTGGGCGATGGAGAAATTCCGAATATATATTTGAAAACACGATAAAAACTGCATTAAGTACAACTATTGGTGCTCATGAGACAAAAATCATGTTGACCAGTGTTATTTGACTCGACATATTCTACAGCTGAGGTATCTCTTTCTCAGGGAGAAGTTAAGGAAGAAGTGCGATGCGTTGTCTTAGAACTAACGCATTATTCTTTTCCAATGTTCAATACATTAAGTGTCAGTTACCCTTCTTATCAAGTGAGTCGTCACACGAGTGGGGTGTATATTAAACGACACCCCTCTCACTGTGTAATTTATTACCATACGATGAAGATTTCCCTCCTAATGATATCACTTAAACGCAAACAAGACATTTTAGTATTATGGAAGCCGCTTTTTACACCGCGCTTTAATGTTCACTCTCGCGGTACTCAACAATGATGCTCGTCAAATTTGTACCTTAATTTTATCTTCATGTTAAATATTCTTATTTTCATAAGTAGTGCCACGAGTTATTTCCAAATATTTATACAAATGCAGGGGACTTTACAGAAGTCATTGTCCATAATTATGAGAAAACAAAAATATATACAATAAATTAAAACAATAGAACATTATAGCAAAACAGAAAGTTTGGCTCTTGCTTCCCAGTATCTATCCGAGTGAAGTGCCTGACACTGTAAGCAGGTGGTTTCTGTCCATGTTGGTGTTTGTGGTGCATAGACGGTTAAATGGCTTACGCTGCCTAAACCATACCAAATACACAAAATTAATGTACACAGAATTAAATATCTCAAAAGCTCTACAAAAAAGTCCGCGACAGCATATGTTTATCTCTTACGGATAACTCACAATAACCATTTTTGCCTTTGATTGATGGCAAGAAGATCGAAACAAGTACGTAGGTTCCTATGCAAGCATAGCAGCACATGGCAGGTATTCTTTTACGGATAACTCACAATAACGAATTTTGTCTCTTAGTTAATTTATGCCAAGAAGAAATAAGTAGATTCCCGGGCAATACCGGGTAATCAGCACTGGGAATCTTAAAATAATTACGATATACATTTATAATTATTTTTTTCATTTTACGTATTCAACTAATTATAAGAAGCGCATTAATTTTTGTCTTTCAGCTCATTTATGCCAAGAAGATCGGGATGAGTAGATTCCCGGACAACGCCGGATAAAAAGCACGGGGTATCTAAAAATAATTACGATATAAATGTTTCCACTTACTTACTTAACTAAACATAAAACACATTAATTTTCCTATTTCAGCTCATTTATGTCAAGAAGATCGGGATACGTAGATTCCCGGGCAACGCCGGATAATCAGCACGGGGTAACTAAAAACTATACATTTATAAATATGTTTCCTTCTACTTATTCAACTAAACATAAAAACATATTAATTTTCATTTATTTAGGCGTAGCAGCGCACGCCGTGTATTAGGTAGTCACCTATAAATTCACGAGCCACTAAGTGACTCGTAAATTTATTTAGAAGAAATGGAAATGAAGAGTGACATTTGTTAGGACTATTTAACGAGTGAAATTAAGCTGTTTACTCAAAAATCACTATTTAAATACAGTTATCGGTATTTTAAAATATTTATATATTTAATGTAAAAGCGATGTTTGAAAACAATTCAGAAATGTGTGGTTATGTTCATTTGTTTATTCGCTGCAATTTGATCATATTATTTATTGCCAAATAGGATAACAATACTATAAGAATGCACCCTAGTCGAGAAAAAATGGAACACATCAAACTCTATGTTATAACCAACATTATAGGATATTAAGTCCACCGCTGTGGTCTCAAGGTAGCGTGCTGCCTTTTCACGCAGCGGACCAGGGTTCGATTCCCGGTCTGGACAGGCTCCTGGGTGAGTTTTTTTCTCGGGGTTTTTCCTCACCTGTAAGATAAATGTCAGGAGGCTTAGGGCCCAACGGTCCCGGAAAATCATCCGGCCAACATCATCATCCTTATCATTATCATCTTTCACCGGTGTGGAAAGCAACGGGAAGCTACCACACCTATAATTACCTAGTAAAGCTGCAAAGCATAGCATGAAAATGCTATGACTAGAGTGAAAGACCTGCTCCCAGGCAGAATTACTATGGATGAATGGATAGGTTATTAATTTATGTTTTAATAAACAACTCAGTAAAACCATTATTTAAAAATACAATTATTGAACACACAATTATCAAATTTGTAGTTCAAAGGAACCTGTTCATTATTTACTATATTCAATGTATTTGTTGGAGAGTCAGTCACTGCAAAACAATGCTCTGGCCTGTTCTTAATATTAAAAAGGAGGAGCTTGCTTTATCACAAAATCAGGAGCTGGTGAAGAGAAATCTATAAAGAACGTGGTGAAATAAGACTATGATTGGTTGTAAAATAAAATTCATTGGAACGTGATTGGTCATTGACTCCCGTTTGGACCACGAGTTAAATAGTCACTACAATATTTAAAAAACCTATAAATGTTATTCAGCCTTCACTTTTCTCATTAACTTTGCCTCTGTGACCTTCAAGAACACTTTTCGCACGTTATGGAGACACCTTTCGTCCTCAACATCATAACTAACTAACTAACTAACTCATTGGCACTATTAAACCCATAAGTTCATGACCGCGCGGACATATACTCTCCATACATCCCCATCCTGAGTTAATGTTTTTCAATCATCCCGGTATAATTTACTTCCCTCAAATCATGGTTAATGTTGTTCTCCCACCTCATTCTTGTTCTACCTACTGGGCGTTTTCCTTCTGGTATTCCTACAAAGAGGTGCCATGTCTCCTTTCATTCTCCATTCGTGCCACATGTCCTGCCCATCGCAGTCTACGAGACTTAACAGTTCTTGTTATAGGTATCATTGTTTCCTATAGAGATCATGTAGCTCACTGTTGTGTTGTTCTCTCCATTCTGCTCATTTTTCTTTGGTCCTACAAATTTCCCAAAAAAATTTATCGTCAGATATCCGTAATCGTTCCTCCTCCATTAAAGTAAGAGTCCATGTTTTGCACCCGTATAATATAACTGGGTCCCGCGCCGTAGCCGAGCGGTTAAGGTATGAAGCCTTGGCGCAGAGCTACGGGACTTGCGCTGGTTCGAGTCTCCATGGGGGAAGAAATTTTCTCATGGTATTTTAGCCAGTATGGGACCGGTGCCCACCCAGCATTGAGAGGCAATTTGGTAGCTACAATAAGTAGCGGCTCCAGGTTGAGGAACCAGCTATAACGGCTGGGGGACTCGACATGCTAACCACATGTCACCCCTACACTGGCTGTTGATCATCTACCTCTGTGATTGACACATGTGGATGTGAAGAGCCAGCAGCCGGCTGGTAAAAGGGCAACCGCTGAAAAAGTGGAAAGACCCTCAATCGGAATAATCTAACTGGGAGAATAACAGTTGTACTTTTAGTTTAATGTTTTTTTAGACTATTTAACTCATGCCCCAGATGGGAGTCAATGGCCAATCACATTACAATGATTTTTTTATTTACAACCAATCACAGTCGAGTTTCGCCTAAAATTTACCAACTAAAGTAATCATAATAAAGAAAGCAGCTGCATTTTAACATTCTGAATAGGTCATAGCATTATTTTGCAGTGACTGACCCCCGAAGAAATACTGCTACCAGATTATGTATAATAGTGTATGAATGTCAGCAGAAATCACATGCGATAGATAATATAAAACATTTGTAACAATTCTACCACAAAAAAAAAAGAAAACTCTGTTTGCACTTTCTTAAACGAATTATTTTCCAGGAAATGACGTTGCAGAAAAATATAATTGACATATTTACATCATGGGACATCAAATTAATTGATACCTATAACGTTGGTTATAAATTTCTCCACTAGGGTGCATTCTTACAATATTACGATCCTTTGGCAATAAATAATATTATGATCTGGTTGCAGTGATAAACAAAGGAAGGAAATGAAGCGTACCAATCGTTTCTCATTTGTTTTCAAACATCGCCGTGTACATTAAATATATAAATATTTTAAAATAACTATAATTAAATAATGATTTGTGAGTAAACAGCTTAATTTTATTCGTTAAATAGTGCTAACAAATGCCACTCTTGATTTCCAAATTCTCTAGATAAATTTGAAATCACTCTTGGCATTACTTATGATAAATGTCTTACTACAATAGTCTCCGTAATGCATAATAATAATAATAATAATAATAATAATAATAATAATAATAATAATAATAATAATAATAATAATAATAATAATAATAATAATAATAATAATTTATTTATTTATTTTTAACAAACTTTCCCAAATATGGAAATATGTGCTAATGTACTCATCCAATTCCAACTCTGTCTGTGTCTTCAATTTATCCCACTTCGCTGGAATGACTTGCAAACAGACGCCAAACGCACGAAATCCGGCGAAGACGGCTCAAAGTTCGAACTTTGCCAAACGCTGTGAACACGTTGCGAAAGTTTATCTGAAATGCTTTCGGTCAAAGTAAACATATTCTTTGGACCTACGTTCCTGAACAATCTTTTGTTGCTTCTCTGTTTCGTTTTCAATTCGCCTCTTCAGCCAAGGAAGTGCAATGAGAATAACCGCTCCACGCTACCTTAGGACAGAACTGGTCTTTCCAAAATGTAGATAAAAAATGAGATGGCAGAATAGCATCAACCATGATTTGAGGGAGGTAGATTATACAGGGGAAGATTGGGAAACATTAGCTTAGGGTAGGAATGTATGGAGAGTCCATGCGGCCATAGACCTATTGGTTCAATTGTACCAGTGAGTTAGCCTAACTAACATCTATCTCACTGGCACTATCAAATCTATACGTTCATGGCCGCGTGGGCATAAGCTCTCCATACATCCGTTCCTGAGCTAATGTTTTACAATCATTCCCTGTATAATCTACTTCCCTCATATCATAGTTAATGCTATTCTCCCACCTCATTTTTAGTCTACTAACTGGGCGTTTTCCCTCTGGTATTCCTGCAAGAAGATTCCATGCACGTCTTTAATTCCCCATACGTGCAACATGTCCTGCCCACCGCAGTCTACGAGACTTAACTGTCATTATATCTGGCTTTCTATAAAGACCATTTAGTTCACTGTTATGTAGTCTTTCTGCGATGGGCAGGACATGTTGCACGTATGGGGAATGAAAGACTTGCATGGAAGCTTCTTGTAGGAAAGCCAGAGGGAAGACGCCCAGTTGGTAGACCAAGAATGAGGTGGGAAAATAACATTAACTATGATTTGAGGGAAGTAGATTATACAGGGAATGATTGGAAAGCATTAGCTCAGGATAGGGATGTATGGAGAGCGTATGACCGTGCGGCCATGAACCTGCGGGTTCGGTAGTGCTAGTGAGTGAGTAAGTAAGTAAGTAAGTTATGTAGTCTTTTCCATTCACCAGTCTGTTCATCCCTCTTTGGTCCAAAAAAAATCCTAAGAACTTTATTCTCAAATACTCGTAATTTCCTTTCCTCCCATAAAGTGAGAGTCCATATTTCGCACCCATATAATATAACTGGTAGAATAATAGTTTTATATATTTTCAGTTTAACGTTTTTTGAAAGGAGTTGGGACATCATAAGTCTCTGCAATGCATAATAGCACGCATTTCCAGAATTGATCCTATGTTTAATTTTGTTTGTGCATCTCATTCGTATTTGTGATTATTGTTCCTAGGTATTTGAATTCAACCACTTCTTCAAAATTTCCCTCATTTGCCATTAGGTGTCCACTTTTATTATATCATGTATTTCTATGTTTGAACATATATTTAGTTATAACATTTAATAAACAGTCATATGAAGCCTTAGTGAGGAGATCCATACGCCATAAGAGATTTAGGTCACAAAACAAGGATTAATCCAGCAGCTGACGCGTCGTTATTAATTTATTTAAAATAACAAATGTGGTAGAATGCACAAAAGACAGATTTAGTTTATCTTATCCACATGTTTACATTCATGTCAAGTAAATTAAAGCAATGCCTTCATATCTCTGTCAACTCGTCTTGTTTCAAATACAAATGCAAATCTCTGTCATACAGCTCTAATAAAGCTGCTTTTTCTCTCTTTCTATTCATAAACGAACTGCAAACCTTCAGTTCATACACACACTGTTGAAAAATTCAATCTCCAAACTGTAGAGAAAATGTATGAACATACCCCACACTTTTAAGAAACATTATTCGTTAAACAAAACCAGTACCCAATGAACTGATTTGAAAATGGAACCTGTTCCGAAAGGCTATTTTATACAAATACAATTTTTGCGCGATAGTGCGTTTTGTCGTACTTACAGCAATGGCGACCATGATTGAAAGTTGAACTTCCTAAATTTCGGGGCTGCCAACCTAAATAACTATAATGCAACAAAATAACTATACTGTAGTATTATATAGTACAAAACGCGTGTGGGAAGTAAAATTACTGCCCTCTATGTATACTACATACAATGTATATACAAAAATATATCCAAAATGTAGTGTTAATATACATTATATGAAACAAATCACTGCACTTTAAATGTACTGAACTTTATTTGAAACAATATAAAACAATAAAATACGTACTTGCTGCCATTTTATCATAGGTAATGCCACGAGTGATTTCCAAATTTATCTAGATAATTTGGAAATTGAGTTGCATATGTTAGGATTATTTAACGAATAAAATTAAGTTGTTTACTCACAAATCATTATTTAAATACAGTTATTTAAAAATATTTATATATTTAATGTAAATGGTGATGTCTGAAAACAAATGAGAAACGTTATGTTTAATTTGTTCATCACTGCAAGCAGATCATATTTATTGCCAAATAGAATCGCAATATTGTAAGAATGCACCCTAATGGAGAAAAAATTTAACACATCACTACAGATTGTTAATTAATTTCTGATATCCTATGGTGTAATTATATGAATTTTATTTTTCTATAACGTTATTGCCAGGGAAATAATACGTTTTAGAAAGCGCAGACTGTGTTTTATTTTTTTTGTGGTATAATCAAATGTTATGAATGATTTTCTATTATATCTCGCTAGCAGAATCTAGTTACATTCATGCACTATATATACAATTTGGGAGCCACTTGATAAAATGAAAGTGATACAATCGAGGTGAATAACGACTGTGATTGGTTGTTAATAAAAATTCATTGAGATGTGATTAGTCATTGACTGCTATTTGGGGCATGAGTTCAATAGTCGCTAATATTGGTGTCACGGCCTCCTGCAAATGTCCCAGGTTGTCTTTTCAACATTCGTGGTGTTCTCTCCTGGCATGACGTACTTGTAACCCACTTCTGAGGTTGGGGCGCCTGGAAGGCGGGGTTACGTTGCCCCGATGATATGATGGGTGATGATGATGATACTGGTGCGCCAGGAGAGTCACTATTCCTAAGCTTAATCTAAGATGAATATGATTGATGATGAATGCGATGGCCATATGATTTCGGAGACCGTTTGGACCTTAGACTTTTCCTGGCATTTGTCTTACAGGTGAGGAAAAACCCCGATAAAAACCTCACCCAGAAAAACTGTCCCGACCAGGGATCGAACCCGGGCCCGCTGCGTGACAAGGCAGCACGCTACCCCGAGACCACAGCGGTAGATATATATATATATAATTCTTCTGTATGTGTGTTTGTCACTCTACTTCTCCTAAACGACTGAACCGATTTTGGTTAAATTGTTGTGTGTGTGTCTGATTGAGTCCCTCGATGGTTTAGATTCACAATTCGACCCTCTACAACCATTAGGTGTAGGATTTCACCTGAAGTGAAAATTTTACACTTGCTCTAGTGGTCACAATTTTCAATGTTTCACAACCAAACACAGTATATCATATTAAAATTAACGAAGGTAGGTATTATAAAAAAAGCGAAATCCGACAATTAGAACTGGAGGTTTACCTGAAAACCAAAATTAAAAAGTGATTATCAACCACCATGTTTGGTTCGTCTCACCGTGTACTATGCAATTTAATTAACCTTTAGTATTTAATTTCCACCGCTGTAGTCTCGAGGTAGCGTGCTGCCTTCTCACGCAGCCCGAGTTCGATCCCCGGTCGGGGCAGTTTTTCTGGGTGAGGTTTTTATAGGTGTTTTTCCTCACCTGTAAGACAAATGTCAGGAAAACGTCAAGGCCCAAACTTTCCCCGAAATCATATGGCCATCATCATCATCATCATCATACTTATCATTATCATCACCATCCTTTACCGGTGTGGAAAGCAACGGGAAGCTACCACACCTACAATTCCCTAGTAAAGCTGCAAGCATAGCATTAAAATGCTATGATTGCAGTGAAGGACCTGCGTTCGGGCAGAATTACTATGGATGGAGTATTTAATTTATTTAGGCGTAGCAACGCACGCCGGTATTAGCTAGTTAAAAATAAAATTCACGCTAAATTCTAACCCACTGTTATGGGGCAGACACGGAAATAATTGTGGATAAGTGAGTCAGGGAGTAAAAAAAAAGTTGAAACCACTACCGTGAACCAATAAATATTTGATATGTTTTCTTAATTACCAATACATATCTATATATTTGCAATGTGAACATTTCGCTACTGATTTCTGCTTTAGTAATCTGCTGTAATGGATACGTCGAGTTATTACTCAATAAAATGAATATAAAATTGATATTTTATTACAACGATGATATTAAATAAATGAATAACACAATTTCAACATTCAACTATTCAATAAAATTACTTTATGTCCATAATTAAAACATTTCCCATTAAATAAGCTATCAACAGAAATATAGGGTGTACCGTAAATTTGCGCACTAACTAACATTATGAAACTTCGACAAAAATATCCATTCTTCTTCTTCTCCCTTTCCAGGATTAGGTCAATGCGACCTGTTCCGGTCTCAAATCCATCGTTTCCTTGGCCGTCCCAAAGATCTTTTTCCATGCGGTTTGTAGGTGTTGATCGTTTTGGGTAATCTTGTATTGTCCATTCTGTCTAAATGTTCTTTCCATTGGTATTTGTGCTCTTCTAGTTTATCAACTATTGAAAATATCTACAGTTCATTTCTTATTGATTCATTGTGTAATCTATCCATGCGTGTACATCCTTTTACGGATCTTAAACATTTCATTTCAGTGGCTTGAATGTGTGAGATATCATTTTTTGTAGGTACCCAAGATTCAGATACATATAAAAGAACAGGAACAGGCATAATTTTATAAAACCTGAGCTGAGTTTCTCTTCGAGTCTTTTGGAGGCTTTTGCGGTTGGGCTGGTAACCCACCCAAGTAAAAAAATATTATTCAGAAGCCTCAAGTACGAAAAATAACCATCCATTTTTTTTCAGTATCGATCGTTATTCTATAATTCCATTCAATTAATGCAGTTTTAACCTCTCACCTTATAGATGATTCTACGTGTCATACGCCACCTAGGCCTTACAGTGGCATGACCTGTCGGGAGAGAGGTTTTAACTTATTTTATTTATTAATTAATTAATTAATTTATTTATTTTACTTGATGGAGTTAAGACTCAAGGTTTTCTCTTCCACTTCACCAGGATTATTTGGGTCACTTACATTGTCTTTTGAATACTCAAGGATATGAAAGGTCTCCCCGAATGAGTGATCAGTTCAATGTCACGGCCTCCTCCATGACAACACAACATTAAAACGAAACACACTTTCACACACATTCATACTAAACATGCCGAATATGATAATGATGATGATGATTGCCAGATAATGTTTGGGGACCGTTTGGGCCTTGACGTTTCCTGAAATTTGTTTTACAGTTGAGGAAAAATCCCGAAAAGGTTCAAAAGATCGCTTTTACTTACTTCCTTACTTACTTACTTCTTGCCTTAAGTAAGTAAGTAAGTAAGTAAGTAAAAGCGATCTTTTGAACATTTTCGGGATTTTTCCTCAACTATAAAACAAATTTCAGGAAACGTCAAGATCCATACTCACTGGCACTATAGAACCCATAGATTCATAGCCGCGCGGACATAAGTTCTCCATACATGGAGGATTCTTTCCAATCATTCCCTGTATAATCTACTTCCCTCAATTCATATTTAAGTTATTCTCCCACCTCATTCCTGGTCTACAAACTGGGCGTTTCCCCCTCTGGTTTTCCTACAAGAAGCTTACATGCACAACTATCATTCCCCATACGTGCCACATGTCCTGCCCATCGCAGTCCACGAGACTTAACTTTTGTTATTATATCTGGCTTCCTATGAAGACCATTTTACTCTAGGAAATATTCCTTGAAATACCGTATCGTTAGAACTTCCGCTTTCACTGCGTGATTAAAAGACGGAAAATGTGTGGGAATGAACAATTAGTATAAAATATTCAATAGATTCATTAAATTATAAAGCAATTCTTTTTTCTCTTTTTGGTTATATTTAATAAATTTTCAGGTCATAAATGGATGTATATTTTCTTATTCTATTTATATCTACACGGCGTAGCTCAATGTTAAACCTTAGTCTCTCGTTTATTAGGAGTCATTTGATTAAGTTAATTTAGTTACGCTTATTTGCCCATAGATGTCATGAATGGTATATGGTCAACTTACCGATACAATGAAACATCTAGCGTAATGAAATATCAATGGTGGACAATAACAATCTCGTAACTCGATTTTGGTAAATTTTACAGGAGAAACAAATAACTGTTTTAAATAATTATGAAAATTGATACAGCAATATCTCCCACATATTTTACTATAGAATACAAGTCATTAACAAATAAATAAATAAAATTATAAATAAATAAAATTGCTTAGACGCCTTTTTATTCAGGCTTAAGGATCTTTTACGAGCCTGAAAATCTTCAAACTCGAAATCCATGGCATAAAGTTCCTCCCGGAGGACTTCCTCCTAGAATTTTTCCATCCTAAAATAATCCATCGACCCCGGCCGGTTTTAACCCCGTGACCTTCGGGATCAGAGGCAAGGATTTTTATTGTTTAGATCATGGAAATATTTTCCTTAGTTACAATCATGTTTGCTAAAGTTAATGGATAACTAATCTGGTAACAATAAGTATAATTAAAGAGTCACTCTGTATGTTGTAAAATACATAATGGACTACGAAGTGATGTGAAACCTTAGTAGAGAGTTATGTTGATTTGATGGTCATACAAGGCAATCACACGGTCCAATAGTTACATTTTAATGATATTGACATTGGGTTCTTTGCTGACGTGTACAGACGGTACTAACAATGGAGGAAACCTCTGTAACTCCAGTGTACATTAGCAAAAGTTGAACTTTAGTTCAACCGCTAACTCTGCGAGCAGAAATCCATCCTTTCCGGGCACATAATAAAACCAGCATGTAATCTGAATGGACTTAAAATAACTACAATACACAATAATAATAATAATAATAATAATAATAATAATAATAATAATAATAATAATTAATAACCATAAACAGAACTCTCCGAAAGTCTCGAAGAGAAACTCAGCTCAGGTTTTATAAAATTATAGCTGTTCCTGTTCTTTTATATGTATCTGAATCTTGGGTACTTACAAAAAAAAAATATCTCACACATTCAAGCCACTGAAATGAAATTTTTAAGATCCGTAAAAGGATGTACACGCATGGATAGATTACAAAATGAATCAATAAGAAATGAACTGGAGATATTGTTAATAGTCGATAAACTAGAAGAGCACAAATACCAATGGAAAGAACATTTAGACATAATGGACAGTACAAGATTACCCAAAACGATCAACACCTACGAACCGCATGGAAAAAGATCTTTGGGACGGCCAAGGAAACGATGGACTTGAGACCGGAACAGGTCGCATTGACCTATTCCTGGAAAGGAATAATAATAATAATAATAATAATAATAATAATAATAATAATAATAATAATAATAATAATAATTTTGTATTTATTATTCCGGCTTTTACAATGAATATACATTTTTCCGGTATCCATGTTCACAGTTAACTACACATTTGATTCAACACATTTTTCCATTCTTGTCTGTTCATCCATACATCTTCTTCTAGTTTCCATTCCCTCTTAGTTTCATTGATTCCCTGAATCCACATAATATTTGGTCTACCCTTCTTTTTTCTTCCCTGTGGTTCCCAATCCATGATTATCTTAGGTAGTCTTCCTTCTTCCGTCCTTCTAATGTGTCCGTACCAATTTAATTGTTTCTTCTTTATAAAATCTAATATTGAATATTGTACCTGCATTTTTTCTTTTTATATATGAATTTCTGATTTTATCCTTCCTGGATATTTTTCATTTGTGCATTTAAAGCCCCCACATCAGCTCCATAGGTAATAATGCTTCTGATTATTGTATTAAAAATAGTTTTTTTTGTTTCTTTGAAGATATGTTTGTCCCATACTATTCCATTTAGGGCAGATATAGCATACTTTCCTATATTGATCCTGTTTCTTATCTCTGTTTCTTGTTTTCCATCTTTAGTAATTTTAATTCCCAAATACTTACATTCTTCAGTGTATTTAATTGTCCCTAAATTTTCTTCTAGTATTAAATCTTGAGGAAGATCCGCTATTGTCGTATATCTAGATTTATCCATATTGATCTTTAAACCCCATAAACTATATTCTTGTATTAATTTTCTAGTGAGGTATTCTATATCTTCAAATTCTTGAGCCAATATCAATTGGTCATCTGCAAACTGGAGTGTATATATTGTTGAATTATCATCTAGTGGTATTCCCATCGGTTTACATTTCTTTTTCCATTCTTCAATAGCTTTTTCAGCATAAATCTTATATAATGTTGGAGATATACAGCATCCCTGTCGTAATCCTTTATTTGTTTGAAAACCTTTAGACAAGTACTTTCAATAATAATAATAATAATAATAATAATAATAATAATAATAATAATAATAATAATAATAATAATAATAATAATAATAATAACACGAAACTCTTCCCGGGAAAATCCTGAACATTTTGCAAAACGCCCCATGACAATCGGATCAATGGTAAGCAGCACATGCTTGCCAGGGAATCTACTTATCCCGATATTCATTTCATTAATGAAAAACACAAATTGTTATTGTGTGTTATCTGTAAAAGATAAACACATGCTGTCGCGGACTTTTTTGTAGAATGTTTTGAGATATTCATTTCTGTGCACATTAATTTTGTGAGTTATAGTTTAGGCAGCGTAAGCCATTTAAGCGTCCAAAGATCTATTTTTTTTTCACGTTTTCCACTACAATGGGCGATATTTAAGGGTGTAGGAGTTAAGTATCTCAACTATCTTAGAGCCTATGCTCATCCCGGGAATCTCCTGAACATTTTTCAAAAAGCCCCATCACAATCGGATCAACGGTATGGCCGCGCATAAAGTACGAACAAACAAATAAACAAACATTCATTTTTATATATTAGATAACATAAAAAAAACCTCAGGTCTGTAAACAAATTCTATAACGGTACTTTGTGCTTAGTGTTTTTAACAAGTTATGGTATTTGCTTTTCACCGACTATTTAACTCATGCCACAAATGCTAGTCAATGACCAATCACGTTTCAGTGATATTTGTTTTACAACCAATGACAGTCGTGTTTCATCTCGATCTTTATCGATTTCTCTTTATCAGCTCCTGCTTTTGTGATAAAGAAAGCTCCTGCTTTTGTGATAAAGAAAGCTCCTCCTTTTTAATGTTCTGAACAGGACACAACATTATTTTTCTCCAACAGATACATTGAATATAGCAAATAATGAACAGATTCCTTGATTTTACTGAGTTATTTACTAAAAAAATAAATGAATAAACCGTAATGTTGATTATGATATATAGTTTGATGTGTTTAATTATTTCTCCACTTGGGTACATTCTTACAATATTGCGATCTTTTGGCAATACATAATATGATCTAGTTGCAGTGAATGAACATAACCTCACATTTCTCATTTGTTTTAAAACATCGCCGTTCACATTAAATACATAAATATTTTAAAATAACTATAGTTAAACAATGATTTGTGAGTAAACAGCTTAATTTTATTCGTTAAATAGTGCTAACAAATGCCACTCTTGATTTCCAAATTATCGATAAATTCACGACTCACTTCGTTTATCGATAATTTGGAAATCACTCGTGGCATTACTTATGATATCCACTTATTCTTTAATTAGTTAAATATACAGTAGGGGTAGATAAATAAACTTGGAATAAGGATTTAGGTAGGATTGTAGGAAGAGGGAAAGAAAAGAGGTTAGCCACAAGAGATAAATTGCCTGATAAGGTGTGTGCCTTGTTGTACATCTTAATCTGAACGTTTTAACTGGGTGAGGAACCGTAATCACCTTGTTCCACGCCTTTCAGTAAATTGTATCGACTACCCGCAACACACACGTCCCGGTGTGTTATAGAATACTGTTGAGTTTGCTGTGTGAAATGAGAAATGGGTAAATGTTATTATTTCACAATAAATGAGTTAATATTGATCTCATCACACCCTTGTAGATAACTTTAAATGACTATTTAACTCGTGCCCCAAATGGGAGTTATTAAACAATAATAATAATAATAATAATAATAATAATAATATATAATAATAATAATAATAATAATAATAATAATAATAATAATAATAATAATAATAATCTTCTTCTTCTTCACGATTTAGTACTAGCCTGTTCCGGCTCCAAATTGCTGCTCTTTCCATCTTTCTTTTGGTCTTCCCAAACTTCTTCCTCGTGGTGAATAGCTGTATGCTGCTTTTGGTATTCTATTCTCAGTCATCCTGCTAAGTGTTCTTTCCATTTTGTTCTGTATTTTTCTATGGTTGTGTTTAATTCCTCTGCGTTTAGTTGTCTTATTTCTGTGTTATGTTTTTTGTCTGTTCTTTAATATCCTGCTATATGTCTGAGGAATCTCATTTCAGCAGCTTGTATTCTGGTTGATTGTTGTGTTGTCACTGTCCATAATAATAGTAATAGGATGTGACATTTCATTTAATTATGATAATGATATAACTAATAAAGTAGCAAAATTCCAGGGAATATGTAATACGATAAAACGATCACTAAATAATAAAACAACAAGAGAGACCCAATTGAAATTTTATAAAACATTGGCAGTACCGGTACTGCTCTATGGATCAGAAGCCTGGATACATAAAAAAAACAAGATCTAAGTAGGATAACGGCGGCAGAAATGAAATTTTTGAGATCTGTTAAAGGGTGCACTAAGGAAGACAAAATCAAGGACACAGAAATAAGACAGGAACTTGAAATATTTGCAATAACTGATAAAATAGATACATATAGACAAAAATGGAAGCAACACATACAGAATGAATGAAGATAGATATCCAAAACAAATAACAAAATACAAACCTAAAGGCACCCGAGATGTGGGCAGACCTAGAAAGAGATGGGCTGAAGTCGGAACGGGTCAACAGACCTAATCAATGAATGCAGATGATGATGATGATTAATAATAATAATAATAATAATAAATAATTATTATTAATAATAATAATAATAATGCTTTATTTTAGCTGGCAGAGTTAAGGCCATAAGGCCTTCTCTTCCCCTCAACCAGCGAATAGTAGAATTATACAAAAATTACATACATCTTACAATTTTAAGATATTATTAAAATACAAACTAAACAAAATACAATGATGATGTGATCTAATACTAGCTAATACTAACAAAAAACATAGAATATAATACAATTAAAATGATATAAAATAAAGTAAGTAGCTTCCTAGATGGTTATTAATGGAATGGTCTATATAGTTGTTATGCAGTTAATGTTTTCATTGTGTCGAACTTAAGATATAAGTTAATTTGTATTTAAATAATGATAGCGATTGACAGTCCCTGACATGACTGGGAAGTGAATTCCATGCTCTAGTCATAGCTATTGTGTAAGAAACAATCACGTTTCAATTAATTTTGTTTTACAACCAGTGACAGTTATGTTTCATCTCACTCTTTACCGAATTCTCTTAATCACATCCTGCTTTTGCGATGAAGAGAGCTTCTGTTTGATAAAGATGGGTTATATTTTTTAATATTATGAATAGGTCAGAGCATTCTTTTGAAGTGACTGACTCTCCAATAATGTCGCCAGCTTTGAATGTACAAAATGGTATTATACCTTGTAATCTACATTGAATATAACAAATAATGAACAGATTCCTTCGAACTACACATTTGAAAATTGTATGTTCAATAATTGTGTTTTAAATAATGATTTTACTGAGTTGTTTACTAAAAAAATAAATTAATAAACTATAATGTTGGTTCTCGTAGACTGCCATGGGCAGGACATGTGGCACGAATGGGAAATGAAAGACGTGCATGGAAGCTTCTTGTAGGAAAGCCAGAGGGAAAACGCCCAGTTGGTAGACCAAGAATGAGGTGGGAGAATAACATTAACTATGATTTGAAGGAAGTAGATTATACAGGGAATGATTTTAAAACATTAGCTCAGGATAGGGATGTATGGAGAGTTTATGTCCGCGCGGCCATGAACCTACGGGTTTAGTAGTGCCAGTGAGTTATTTAGTTAGTTTGTTAGTTAGTTATAATGTTGGTAATAATATACAGTTTGATGTTTCATTTTTTCTCCACTAGGGTGCATTCTTACAATATTGCGATCCAATTTGAAGTTTCCCACGCCAGATGGCAACAAATGATTATTATATGATCAAGTTGCACTGGATAAAGAAATGAAACATAACCATACAATTCTGATATGTTTTCAAACATTCCCGTTTACGTTAAATACATAAATATTTTAAAATAACTATCATCATCATCATCCAGGGATTAAGCCTGTAGGCTCGTTCCGGTTTCATTAAAGCTAGAATTGTTAAAATTGTTCAGTGTGGGCGTCCAACATTTCTCCTTCCGTGCGGTTTATAATTTAGCAATAATTTTGGAAAATTTTAAAATAACTATATTTATATAATTATTTTTGAGTAAACAGCTTAATTATATTCGTTAAATAGTCTTAACAAATGTCACTCTTGATTTCCAGATACCGAGATAAATTCACGAAGTCACGAAGTTTGGAGAATACTCGTCATATTACTTATGAAATGTTTATGTACGTGAATCCACGGTTTCCTGTCAAAGAACATTACTTTGGAATATAAAAGTGGAATTTGTCTGATGAAAAATAATTACGATCACATGTCTATCTTTAACCGGTCTTCAAGTTTCGGTCTAAATCTGAATCCTAATAAATCATAAGTCATTCTAATGGGACGAAAAAAGACTACTCCCTACCTATGACATATCTTCACTATCAAACTACTTATAAATAACACAGTTATATCTTATACTTCTTCAGTAATAGATCTCGGATTACAACTAGACGCAAATTTAACCTGACAAACACATATGAAACACAGTTGTAAAAATACTTTCTTCATCTTAATTATCTCAGACTTTTAAAGAAGTTTCTCACAGTTTAATTTTAAAATAAACCCTTGCGCAGAATCTTGCTTCGCCAGACTTCGATTACTTTGACATTATATACAGGGTGTTTCTAAATTAGACCGACAAACTTTGGGATCAGATAGATAAAACTTCTTCGAAGCATATTTTGTTAAGGATCCTATGGACTGAAACACTTAGTTTCAGGGCTAGAGGGATCTTACAGGAAGGGATTGAAGGAAACGGATAAACACTCCTTTCAGTCCAAAGAGGTTTGTCATTACTACTATCGCTTGGTTTGTTTACTTCCGGAGCTCAGTAGCATTCGGAACCTATTACACCAAGTTTGTTTACATCCATTGGTACGATCTATTGGATAGGTAGGGGTGGGCCCAACTGCCTGGTCGGCACGCTCGCCTGACCTGATCTGCCTATTTTTTTTTTTTTTTTTGTGGGGCTATATGAAAGTAATGGTGTTTATGAAACCGATACTGACTCTGAAGGAGTTCTTGAAGCAGCTGAAATAAAGGAAACTCCTAACATATTTGAAAGGGTGCGACAAATTATGGCACATTGATGTACTGTTATCAGGATGTCAATGGACGTGTGTTCCAGCACTTGTTGCGATGGGACAATAAACTAGATTCATCCTGACGATACAACACTGGAGTGAGTGTTTATTTTATTTAATTGTTTATTCTAGATTTAAGTACGTTTTGTTTCTGCTTGTCTGTAAAGTATTTGGATTAACACACAGAATTACGTGACACAGAATGACTTGATATTTGTACGTACCTACTTCCTTCCATCCCTTCCTCTGTGACCCTTCTTGCACTGAAACGAAGCGTCACAGCCTATAGGTTCCTTAACAAAATATACTTCAATTAAGATTAACCATCTGCTCCCAACGTTTGTCGGTCAAATTTAAAAACACCCTGTATAATGACCTAAACTATGACTTGTAAAAGAGACTGCAGGGTGTCATAATGCTTGAGTTCGATTCATTTTCAATATCCGCCGTTATTATCATATTTTCGAACACTTGAATAATCTCTTCGCTCCGTATTAGTGACAGACGTAAATTACACTCTCTTTCACTTATTTTCAAGCGTCTGAGTTCCTACACTCCTAGTTACCTGGCATCCAGATTTGAGAAGTTATCTTCTTACCATGATATTGACACAAAGTCACAAGATAACAGTCTGCTAACAATCCCTCTCCATAGCACTTCCTGTTATTCTACTTATTTTATAGTAGTCTGTGCCAGCTTCTGAAATTCCCTCCCTCAAGATATCAAGCGTTGCTGCACACTTGACATTTTTACGTCACTCTTATGCAGTTACCTGTTGTCTAATAATTAAATTTTCTGGAGAACTAAATTCATTCTATGTCATTAATATTATTTTTCTCATTTTTCTATATTCTACGTTTTATATTCCAGTCGTTAAATCTAGATTAAATCAAAATATATTGTAAATAATATATTGTAGATATACCATATACTATTTATGTTTATTGTAATTTAAAGAATAATTTTTGCACATATATTTTTTAATCTGGTTGAGAGGTAGACAAGATTTTATGATCTTAACTCTGCTAGGTAAAGTAAAGTTATTATTATTATTATTATTATTATTATTATTATTATTATTATTATTATTATTATTATTATTATTATTATTATTATGGCAGCTGAGATGAGATTTTTAAGGAATATAGCAGGATATGCTCTGCTGGATAAGAAAAGGAAGGAAGATATAAGAAAGGAACTAAATATTTTCAAACTTACAGACCGAATAGGAACGACTGGAAAGAACATATTGATAGAATGCCAGAAGAAAGATTTCCAAAATGATTGCTAAATTATAAACCGCACGGAAGGAGAAATGTTGGACGCCCACACGGAAGATGGTGTGAACAATTTTAACAATTATAGCTTTCATGAAACCGGAATGAGCCAACAGGCTTAATCCCTGGATGATTATTATTATTATTATTATTATTATTATTATTATTATTTATCTTTTTTATCTGCGTTGTGGTAAACAACTTAGCCGTTAGATAACATCACCAGGGTACACCACGAGGAGGTGAGTTTACCATTGTACCCTTATTATTATTATTATTATTATTATTATTATTATTGTTATTATTATTATTATTATTATTATTATTATTATTATTATTATTATTATTATTATTATTATTATTTATCCTACCGTAGCCGAATGGTCTAAGGAATCATGCCTTTTCGCAGAACTGGGGGACACGTGGTTCAAGTCTCCAGGTCAGTGGGGAACCTGTTTCTATCCCAGCAAGTGAGGAATTTCGGTAGCTAAATAGATCCTATATTCTTATCTCTTGGTTTTGCTCGTCACTTTTACTGAGGCCAATTTCTGATAGGTTGCCTAAAAATCTGAAGTTTAACATTAAAATATATTACATACAAAAAAGCAGCAGCCAATTTACTGCCAAAATGGAAGTAAATTTCAACAGCATGAGATTTATATGTCATAATGAAAACTGAGCTACCATGAAATCTCGGTCATTTCTTCCACTACATACTATTTCACATGCCTACAGTCCATATATGGTCAATTTGTCAGATTAGGTCTACTTGCTGACCTATATAGAGGAAGTTCGGGTAATGTGAACCTTTGGGCTTGAGTGGACTCTGTCAATATCTTCTTTAATTGGTACTGTCCTTGAACAGAAAATATTTTATCAAGGCCAGTTTCATTTATTATTTATGCGAAGATGGGTTTATTTGTAAAATTTATGAAAAATGACCATTTTAAAAGTTTTTCAAGCTAAGAATTAATCCTTAATCTCTGCTATTGAATATTACAAATGTTGAAAAAAAAACTCTTTAATATATTATATTATGTAGATGCTGTTTTAATATACTGACGGGTTTGGTTTGATATTATGTGACATGGCGGCTGTATAAAATAATTAAACATAACAAAGGAATTCGGCTAATGTGGGCCCTCCACGAGGTGTTTAAAGTGGACCTGGGTTCACTTTACGCGAATACGTATATTTTTTCAATGGAGGATGCTATCTGTAAATACCACGTACTTAATTACATTTATTTAATATCCTTGTAATTTTATTAAACCCATAGACCGTCACTTTCTGCAGTTGAATGACGTGTGAATGTTATAATGAACAATAATGTTTCAAACAAATTCAACAAATATCATCGCCTTTTAATTACGATCAGTCATAAATACGTTTTTATTAATTTGTTCATGACTGTATAAATTAATAGAGTAAATAAACTAAAACATAGACTAAAAGCTAAGGTGGACTCTTTACCCGAATATGGAAGTTAAAGTGGGCCTTTCTTGTAATGTAGAAACAGTTTATAAATTATGAAGATGTTTCCATATTTGAATAAAATAACAATGCTATTTCATAGTTATAACGCTAATGATAAATAATTACTGTAATTAAACTAAATCCAGCTCTCTTAATTAAAAGAAGAAAAGCAACAAATTCAAAATATGGGTCCAAATTAGCCGACGTTCCTCATATATATATATATATATATACATCCCATACCTGCATAAGGACATTGGTGCTCCCTAACGGGAGGGAAATTCGACCAATATAAGTGAGTTTACCTAAACCCGAAATTAAAAATGTGCTCCAGCAACCGCAATGTTTTCTTTGCCCAATTGTATAAGTACATAATACAATTTAATTAACCATTAAATTGGCAATATATTTCTTTAAGATATATTAATTTATAAATAAGTTAGTATAGATATATAAGCAGAATAACAGCTAGCGAAATGAAGATCATGAGAAGAACAGCTGGATACACAAAGTTAGAAAAAAAGAAAAACCTAGATATTCTTCAAGAAATTCAAATCACTTCGGTTATGGACCACATAACTACAGTACCTTCAGCGTATGGATCGTTCTCATATCGCTCGTCAGATTTTGAATTATCTGAAAGATAATTGAAGAAGATCTTTGGGAGCACCACTCAAAAATAGCAAGAGACCGTAACGGGCCACCAGGCTTAATACACGGAAGGAAGATGATGAGATGATAAGTTAATAAAAATGAATGAAAAGATTTGTTTTAATTTCTATCAAATTATACAACGATATTCATAAGATAATAACTTGTGGTTTGTTTTCTCTGCAGTCCGATACGTTTAAATAAGTTAGCATAAGAAATTGATCCAATTTAACAAAATCATGATAGGCGTATTTTCCGTAAATCAGCAAAATCGAACCGTAAGTTCGACTGAAGAATTAGTTAATAATTCTTACATCACGGACTTTTATTTAATGCAAGGACATAAACTTTACATTATAGAGTGTTATTGTTCTTTCTAAGAAGAAGACGAATTTATATTATACAGTAAATTTTGGAGATTCTATACCACTATGCTACCAATATGAATTCAAATAAAAAATAAAATAAAAAGGAAAAATACGCAATTAATTTATTGACTTAGGCTTTCACGGCCGGAGTTGTTATGAAGGTCTTGAAGAAGATTTCCGGGCTGTTGGCCGTGGTCTTTGAGGCTTGAAGTTACCCGACGTTTCGCCAAGACTGCGTCCGGCATCCTCAAGGGCCAAGTCTCAAGACAACACTTGAGGATGCCGGACGCAGTCTCTGGCGAAACGTCGGGGAACTTCAAGCCTCAAGACTACGGTCAACAGCCCGGAAATCTTCTTCAATATTTTCATTCGCAATTAATTGCTGCAATACATGAATAATTAGCAGAGAGAAATATATATGTTGATTTTTCCCCAAAAAATGTGAGAAATGCCATAAAATGAAATGTGAACTTGAGCTTAAATTATCCTAAAATCACCATATTTGTAATGTAAAATTCGTATTAATCATTGCTCTCGACAGTGTAGTCAACTTATCACAAAAATCTGCTAACATGTGAACGCTAAACTAATCTGGTTTATTTAATCGCCCGTTTTCTCACAGTAACTTGGCCAAACTAACACTAACTTGCCTATTTTCTTATTCTAATGTAAGTGGACTCCTGGGATAGAATCACCTCATATGTGAGTAAACATGTTGGCAATTGGCTCTAGTGGATACGTGTGTTATCACATTCGCCAACATGATGTAGATAATAACGAAATTAAATACAAGTTTTAAATTAAAATTGAAGGGCTTAGGGCAATAACATGATAAGCCAAATATTGTTCGTTCTGAGATATAAGGATTTGAATGTTTCAAAAAATTATAAATACTAATTGGGCAGTAATGTTGTTAACACATTGTGTGTAGCCTATATATGTTTTTTGCGCGATAGTCCGTTTTGTCGTACTTACAGCAATGGCGACCTTGAATGAAAGTTCAATTTCCTACATTTCTGAGTTGCCAACCTAAATAACTATACTGTAATAAAATAACTGTACTGTAATATTACATATTAGAAATACGCGTGTGAGAAGTAAAACCACTGCCCTGAATGTATACTACATACAATGTATATACAAAAAATATCCAAAAGGTAGTGTTAATATACATTATACGAAACAAATCACTGTGTTCTAAATGAACTGAACTTTATTTCAAACTATATAAAACAATAAATACGTAATTGCCGCCATTTTAGGCCTGATTGGTGCCACGGCCTGCTGTAGTTTCAACTAATAAACACTGTTAACGTTAGTCAGTTGTTTATAATGAAAGCAAATAAATCCAACAAAGATACTACTATTTTACTATTATTTATTAATTTGAAAACACCATCGCTCAAAAAATAATGTACAGCACAAGTTTGTGAAGTGTTTTACAGAATCTCGGAAATTAAAAATCTCGCTACAGTTCTGTAAAAACCATTTCCCAACCTCGCATCGTAATATAGGCTACTATTAACTCATCACTGGCGCACTTTCAAATTATCTTATTTCAATACATTTATTTGCTATCATTGTAATAAATGACATATCGTAACAGAATGTGGCTTATCATGTTACTTTCCTAAGCCCTTCAATTATTTCCCATAAATCCAGATATACTTTTTGCCATTTAACATTCACCGCTAGCAGTCACTTGTTCTCCGATTGATTATTTTCAGGTGGCATAGAATAACATAAATTTAATTTTATGTGTTTATTATTTTGTGTTAGAATTTCATAGACTTTTTATATCTTTTTATTTTAAATAACACGGATGTGATTTGAGAATGAATATTTTTTATACGAACCTTATGGAAAGTGTATACTCCATTGTCAGTTTTTTAGGCAGTGTGTAAAGTGCATATTTGTCGGGTTTAAAACATAAAAGCGATACCTGTGTGATCAACTGTAGAGGGATTCAGCGAAGCGAATGCAGGGCTACAGAAAGCAATTCATACAGATTAGTAATTCATTCAGCTGCGGCAATCTCTGTAATTAATGGCGCTGCTGTAGCTGCCTGGAAAAAGCTAGTGATGTGTCGTGTTGAAGAGATAGCATTCACCAGTAGGACAATGTCCGCTGATAAGCCGTGCCATACCTCCACAACACTGCAAAATTTCCCTTTCATACCTAGAAATTTCTACACACATATCACCTCAAGTTACGACACCTAATGCTGCCTTCTCTTGTTTTGTACAAAAAATACTCAAAACTGTAACTGAAAAATTAGCGAAAAATGACGGAATTGAAGCTATTACTCCAAGATCTATTTCATCATCATTCACACCATTTTTCAAATCAAGTGATAGGAAACTGGCCTATTAAATGGTCTATTACCATCTATTCACGGACCCAAAAATATTTTTCCTTGATTTAATAATAACTAACTAACTAACTGGCACTATCGATCCCATAGGCTCATGGTAGCGCGGACATAAGCTCTCCATATATCCCTATCCTGAGCTAATGTTTTCAAATCATTCCCTGTATAATCTACTTCCCTCAAATCATAGTTAATGCTATTCTCCCACCTCATTCTAGGTCTACCAACCGGACTTTTCCCTCTGGTTTTCCTACAAAAAACGTCCATGAACGTCTTTCATTCCCCATTCATGCCACATGTCCTGCCCATCGCAGTCTACCAGACTTCACTGTTCTTATTATATCTGGCTTTCTCTAAAGACCATGTAGTTCACTGTTAGTAGTCTTCTCCATTCACCTGTCCATCTCTCTTTGGTCCAAAATTTTTCCTAAGAACTTTATTCTCAAATACTTGTAATCTCCTTTCCTCCCTTAAAGTATAATAATAATAATAATAATAATAATAATAATAATAATAATAATAATCCATGCAAGTTTTAGGCCATATAGCCTGTTGCGGTCTCAAACAGGAATTTAACGCTTTTTTTTGGACGTCCCAGTTATTTTTGCCTTGGCGACAGTAACGAAGCATAGCTTTTGGAATTCTGTGAGATGGCATTCGTTGAAGTTGGATTTTCCAGTTATTGTGGTAGTTTTGTATATCCAATTCTTTCATAATTTCCTCATTTCTTTCATGGTCCCACTTTTTATAGCCTTCTTTGTATATAATAATAATAATAATAATAATAATAATAATAATAATAATAATAATACCAATAATGATATCTTTATTTTACCTAGCAGAGTTAAGGCCTCAAAGGCCTTGTCTACTACTCAATCAGGTTAAAAAAAATACAACAATTATTTTCACATATAAATTACAATATACAAAATTATTAAATGGTACTGTATAACTAAAATACAATTATTATTTACAATATATTTTATATACTCTAATGCACAAAATAGAAACATGAAAAAATACTATTAATGACATAGAATATATTTAATTCTGGAGAAAAATTAATTATTTAACAATAAGTAGTTGTATAAGTGTGACTTAAAAGTGTCAAGTGTACGGCAACCCCTGATATATTGAGGGAGGGAATTCCAGGAACGGGCAGAGGCTATTGTGCAAGAAGTAGAATAAGAGGAAGTGTCGTGGAGAGGGATTATGAGAAGTTTATTACCATGTGACCCTAGTGTTAATATTGTGTTAAGAAGACAACTACATCATGCCTGAGAGTCATATCATCCTCTAACGGAAATAAGTAGATGTATGTTACGGGTCCGAAACCTGGACACAAGCCAACAAGCTGTTAGCAGTAGAAATAGATTTTTGGAGGCGATCGGCAAGAATTTCAAGAAGGGATAAGGTCAGAAACACCACGATAAGGGAAATTATACAAGTTGAAAAAAAATAGAAAAAATAGTAGAAAAACGTTTGAAATGGTATGGACACCTCATAAGAATGGAAGAAGAGAGAGTACTAAAGAAGATCCTTAATTGGAAAGCCTAGAGAACGATGGATGGATGGATGGATTGATGTATGGAGTGAAGAGAAGTATGGAAGCTAGAGATCTGAGGGAAGAAGATGCTTTAGAAAGGAACCTCTGGCGACAAATCACTTTGGGTTGAAGGAGAAACACTGTATTGTGGAATATTCCTAAGTAAAACAAATGTTATGGGGGAAAGTTGGCCGAAACACAAGGTTGACAACCCGGCTTACATCTCGTTCCGATTGTCTAGAATGGTGAGACCCTTAATCTCCTATTATACCAAAGGTCATCTTAAAACCTGTAATGGGATTACTTTACGTACCTATTACAATTTTGAGAAATAAAAAATAGAAATGATTGGAAACAACATTTAGGCCTATGAAGAATAAAAGGACGCATACCAAAACTGATCATAAACAACATCTCGAAAAGTAGAAGAAAAGTTATGTCGTAGACAAGATGAGCTGAACATTGTTAAGGAAAAAGACCGAAACTATCCTCTGAACATGATCGTTTTTATGATGAGTTAATACTTGATTTTTATGTAACACTAGCTAAAATCCGGCGTGCGTTGCTACGCCTAAATAAATTAAATGTGTTTTTATGTTTAGTTGAATAAGTAAAAAGAAAAATAATTATAAATTTATATCGTAATTATTTTAGATACCCCATGCTGATTACCCAGCGTTGCCCCGGAATCTACTTATCCCTATCTTCTTGGCATAAATGAGCTGAAAGACAAAAATGATTATTGAGAGTTATCCGTAAAAGAATACCCGCTGTGCTACGTTTGCCCGGGAATCTAGTCATCCCGATCTTATTGAAGTATATCAATGAACTGAAAGATAAAAATAGTTTTTGTGAGTTAACCGTAAAAGATAGATATATGTAGTCGCGGACCTATTTGTAGATTTTTTTGAGATATTCAATTCTGTGTACATTAATTTGGCGTATATATTATTGTTTAGGCAGCGTAAGTGATTTACGCGTCCAAAAAGTTCGGAATAACACGTTTTTCTCTACGAAGGGTGAAGGGGTTGCATATTACAGCTCTCTTAATAGCCAAAAACCTTCCCAGGAGACTCTTGAAAATTTTCCAAAAAGCCCCATCACAACCAGATAAACGGTGTGGCAGCGCATGAAGAACGAACAGACAGACAGACAGACATTCATTTATATATAAATTCATCATCATCATCAACTTTACGGATTAGGTCTTGGCCTGTTCCAATCTCACATCTGTTCAGCCCGGCGCTTTCTTTGTCTTCCTATCTATCTTCGTCCTTCTGGATTATGCATCAGTGCTATGTTTTGTATCATATCCTCTGTCATTCTTTGCAGATATTCTATCCAATTATTCCTGTGTTCTCCTAATTGTTGAAGAAGTGGTTGTACTATCAGTTCCTCTCTAATATTCTCATTTCTAATATGTTTTTCTCTTGTACAACCTTTCACAGCCCGTAGGAATCTTATTTTCGCTGCCTGAATTTTACTTTTTTTCTTTTTCTTTTAGGACCCAGGCCTCACTTCCATATATCGCCATTGGTAGTGCTATTGTTAAGTAAAATCTTAGCTGCGTATCCTTCCATACTTTGTTCCTCAGTGTTCGTTGATTGTTCCCCAAATATGTTGAAATTTCTGCTTTTTCTTATTTATATATTTTCTTCATAAGTTATTATTAAATTACTGTATGAAATATGTACATAAATACGTAACAAAAAACACAAAATATGTATAATAAATACGTAATATCAACATTATAAAGAGGCGTAAAAAAGTTTACATAATTCATTTATTTATTCTAATGGTGGGAACACGAATTTTATTGTTTTCCCAAGCGATTACAAGTTTTTATATAACTAAAAAGGTGAAATAAATTATTTTATACAGATCTCACTATATTTTTCGATATTTTAAGGAGTTATATTTTGTTGATGAGCAATAATTATGTTTTTTTATATTGTGAAAACGATTAATCGATAAAAGAGAACATCATTGGTGAATACGTAAGCAGATGAACGTGTGCATTCAATTAAGTATTTGACATAATACGTAAAAATATGTAATTATGTTTATGTAGTATTGATCGGAATATTGTAAAATATGTAGCATAAATATTAAATAAAATGATCCTAATAGTCTAATTAATTATCATTTTAGGTTCTCATACTGATATACCGAGGGCAAAACATGTAATTACGTAGAAATGCTATATCTAATCATGACATATCTGAAGATTTGTCGAGGCAATTTGGAGCGAACCATTCTGTTGACATGTAAGAGACAATTCTGTCTGCAGGTGATGAGTTGTTCATGAATGAAAATTAAGTTTAATTATTTGGGGATATAATTAATTTAATGGTCTGAACTGAAAATATATAAAGCTGTTATTCTCCCATTTATAATTGTGGATCATAAACCCGACTCTTACTCTAAGGGAGGAGAAAACATTACGAGTATTTGAAAATAAATTTCTTAAGAACGTTTTTAGAAGAACAAAGGCTGCACAAGAATGGATCGGTTAAAGAATGAAGATATAAGAACAGAGTTAAATATATATATATATATATACATTAAATGATAAAATAAAAGAATATAGAAAAAATTGGTTTAGACATGTAGAAAGAATAAACGTAACAAGATTACAAAAAACAGCATTTAACTACAAGCCAAGAGGATGAAGGAATGTAGGAAGGCCAGTGAAAAGATGGACAGAACAACTGTGAGGCGGAACAGTCATTTTGCCTAGCCCATGAAGTGAAGAGGAAGAAGAAGAAGAGAAGAAGAAGAAGTTTTTAGACCAAACAGAGATGAACAGACATGCAAATGGAGAAGGCTACATAACAGGAGCTACATGATCTTTATAGGGAACCAGATATGATCCATCCATAGTAATTCTGCCCGAAGGCAGGTCCTTCACTGCAATCATAGCATTTCCATGCTATGCTTGCAGCTTTATTAGGGAATTGTAGGTGTGGTAGCTTCCCGTTGCTTTCCACGCCGGTGAAGGATGATGGTAATGATAAGGATGATGATGATGATGATGATGGCTATATGATTTCGGGGACCGTTTGGGCCTAAAAGTTTTCCCGACATTTGTGTTACAGGTCAGGAAAAACCCCGATAAAAACCTGACCCAGAAAATCTGCCCCGACCGGGGATCGCTATTTCGAGACCACAGCGGTGGACTCCAGATATGATAAGTCTCGTAACTGGGGACATGTGTAACGGATAGGGAATGAAAGAGTAGCTTGGAAACTTCTTGAAGGAAGGGCGGAAAGTAATTAGGCCAAGAATAAGGTGGAAGAAGAACATTAACCATGATTTGAGGGAAGTGAATTATTCAGGAGACGATTGGAAAACATTAGCTCAGCATAGAAAATTATGGAGAGCTTATGTCACACGGTCATTAACAGTGAGTGAGTTAGCCACGCTCCACTGTTTGAAAACCTCTGCGTTAAAAGATTTTCATGACACCCTGTAGATACTTTACATGAAAATATAGGAGAGTTCAGTCACCCTCTGCCAGTCCCCTCATTTTCCTTATCCATCTTAACTGTTATTCCTATCTTGGATTTTTTATGCGCCTCAGTACAGTTCCTTTCTTCGCTTTTTTTCTATCCATACTTCTCCCACGCATTTTTTTTATCCCTATTCCCATGTCTCTTTATGCCTTTTTTTCATCTGCTTGATTCCATCTCTTTTTCCCTTCCCATCAACCTCTTTCTCATCCAAGTTTAATGGTCCAAGCCTTGCCTGCTATAATAACCTAAAGAGTTTTATACTCTCTGCACATATATACTGCGCAGGGTTAGCACTTTGTGCTCCTTCTGCATCTCTTAATATTCATTCCACTCTACACCAGCAGTTAAGGAAAAACTTGGGATTCTTAAATACGAAAAATGTACTCTAATAAACCTTCGTTACATTGCTAAGTTTTTGTGTTCGTGTACTTATGGTACAAGAGTGTATTAAGTGAATGTAAAATCACTATACTATATCCGAGCTAAGTTAATAATAATAATAATAATAATAATAATAATAATAATGATAATGATAATGATAATAATAGTAATAATAATCATCATCATCCGGGTATCATGGCAGCTGCGCCGTCTTCCGGAAACCAAACGCCATTCCTCTCTGTCCATCCATTGATCTTCCTCCAATCCTCTAATATTCATAGCTGCTTGTACCCCTTCTATCCAAGTTTTCTTCGGTCTTCCTCTCTTCCTCCTTTCCATTGGGATCCATTCCATAACAATTTTTGTCAATCTTTGCTCTGGCATTCTATTTGACATGGCTATACCACTGTAATATTTTCTTTTCTATAATGTCTATGATGTCCGGCTCCTCTTGCACACCCATAAATTCACTTATTTCTTTATTTCGTATTATATAATAATAATAATGATAATGATTTATTTATTTTGACAGAGTTAAGTCCATAAGGCCTTCCCTTCCACTCAACCAGCACAAATTACAAGTTCATATTTGGCAATATAATTTATATATACACTATACTAATTATAAAGAATTAAAAATATATTAAATGTTGCAAAGGAAATTTCATGTACAAACAACATTTTATACGATGATAATAATAATAATACTTACAATAATAATTGATAATTATAGTATAAATATGATAAATTATACGAGAAACATGAATTAATATATGTACCTTCATAAGTAATGCCACGAGTGATTTACAATTTATCTAGAGAATTTGAAAATCAAGAGTGGCATTTGTTAGGACTATTTAACGAATAAAATTAAGCTGTTTACTCACGAATCATTATATAACTATAGTTATTTTAAAATATTTATATATTTAATGTAAACGGCGACGTTTGAAAACAAATGAGAAACGATAGGTACGCTTCATCTGCTTCTTTTGTTTATCACTGCAACCAGATCATACTATTTATTGCCAAAGGAACGCAATATTGTAAGAATGCTCTCTAGTGGAAAAAAAAAAAAATGAAACACATCAAACTGTATATTAATTCATTTCTGATGTCGTATGATGTAAATATGACAATTATATTTTTCTGGACTATTACCTGGGAAAAAGTACATTTAAGAAAGTGCAAACAGTGGTTTTTTTTGGTATAATAAATTGCTACAAATGTTTTTATATTAACTCCTGCAAGCGCCATGTGTTGACATCTATGCACTATATATACAATCTGGTAGCCGTATTTCTTACTGGCTCAGTCACTGCAAAATAATGGTCAGACCTGTTCAGAATATTAAAAAGGAGGAGCTTTCTTTAATATGGTAAATTTAACACTGATAAATATTTCGTGAAACATGACCCTGATTGGTTGTAAAACAGCAATCATTGAAACGTGATTGGTCATTGACTCCCATTTGGGATATGAGTTAAGTAGTCATAAGTAATGCCACGAGTGATTACCAAATTATCGATAAATTCACGACTCACGAAATGAGGAGTGAATTTATCTAGAGAATTTTGAAATCAAGAATGGCATTTGTTAGGACTATTTAACGAATAAAATTAAACTGTTTACTCACAAATCATTATTTAACTATAGTTATTTAAAAATATTTATATATTTAATGTAAACGGCGATGTTTGAAAACAAATGAGAAACGATAGATACGCTTCATCTGCTTCTTTTTTTTATCACTGCAACCAGATCATACTATTTATTGCCAAAGGAACGCAATATTGTAAGAATGCTCTCTAGTGGGGAAATAATGAAACACATCAAACTATATATTAATTCATTTCTGATGTCGTATGATGTAAATATGACAATTATATTTTTCTGGATTGTTACCTGGGAAAAAATACATTTAAGAAAGTGCAAACAGTGGTTTCTTTTTTTGGTGGTATAATCAATTGCTACAAATGGTTTTATATTAACTCCCGCATGCGGCATGTGTTGACATTCATGCACTATATATACAATCTGGTAGCCGTATTTCTAGCAGGCTCAGTCACTGCAAAATAATGGTCAGACCTGTTCAGAATATTAAAAAGGAGAAGCTTTCTTTAATATGGTAATTATAACACTGATAAATATTTCGTGAAACACGGCTCTGATTGGTTGTAAAACAGAAATCATTGAAACGTGATTGGTCATTGACTCCCATTTGGGGCATGAGTTAAATAGTCAATGTAATCTATTGATCTGGTGTTTACTTGATGAAAATCATGGCCTCCTCCGAGACATTACAATATTAAGATGAAACACAACATTCAGACACACATTCACACTATAATGGCAAATATGATAATGGTGATTATGATAGTCAGATGGTGTTCGGGGAGTGTTTGGGCCTTAAAGTTTCCTGACATTTGTCTAGGGGAGGAAAAATCCCGAAAAAAGTACAGGAAACTTGACCCGACCGGGGATCGAAACCAATCTCGCTGCGTACGGAGTAGGGACGTTATCTCGACTACTAACAACATTTAGAAATAATTAAAATAAAAAAATATTTTTAATCCCCGGGTATCTCTTTTATCATTTATTCGGGAAGACCCTCTTTACCCTAGCGTGGTGAAAAAAGTATGTGATCCACAGTTTAAAAACCCTCTCCTGGCAGGTCTTGCCACTGTAAGACCCGAGTGGTGTGTGGCATGTAAAAATTACAGTGATCAACATGATTTTTGTCTCATGAGTACCAATAGTTGTACTTAATGCAGTTTTTTATCGTGTTTTCAAATATGTATTCGGAATTTCTCCATCGCCCACAGTTTTTTTTATTTCAATTCAATTAATGAATTTAAATAAGTATTTTTTAATAAACGTGTCTAATTACAATGGTCAACATGATTTTTGTCTCATGAGTACCAATAGTTGTACTTAATGCAGTTTTTTTATCGTGTTTTCAAATATGTATACGGAATTTATCCATCACCCACAGTTTTTTTATTTCAATTTCAATTAATGGATTTAAATAATTATTTTTTAATAGAAGTTTTTTCGTCCATTTGTCCATTGTAAAATAAAACCAAATGAGCTAACTCAGGAGATTTCAGCTATGGAAAAGAGATATCAAGGCAAATGGAATCCTAATATGCTGCCCGATTATTGTTGGACCATCAAGAGGGATGCTCCACAGGCCGAAATATATCAGAAAATCGTAATTTATTATTTTCTAGGTGAGTCTAAATGTTCGAATATTGTGTAGTTACGAATGTAGAAAATATTAACGTGTTTGAAATTATAAATGCCGTCTCTCGGAAACCTTGCGTGATGGAGAAAAATCAATATCATATTTGAATTCAGGAGAAAAAATACTATCAGAATCACATATTTTTCTTTCTGAGACAAAAAAAAAGTTTCTTTTTTGTTGCTCAGTGTTACCAATAATGTCTTCTTTTTCTTCTTCTTCTTCATCTTCATGATGGTTATTTAGATCCGTTCCGTTCACACAGGAATCAAGTCATCAAAGCATCTTCTCCTCGGACGTCGTATGTCATGGCGTCCTATAGGTCTATATTCATATGCCTGTCTAGGTGCTCGATCCGGTGTAAATGTGCATACCAATCCTTCTTTCTATCTGCAGTCCTTTGTCCAATATTAAAGACTCCAAGTTATTTTATGATTGATTCATTCCGTTTTCCATCCCTTAATGTATACCCTGTTGTTTTTCTTTAAGAATATCATCTCGGCTGTTTCTATTTTTCGTTTGTCACTTCAATTTACTGCCCAGTTTTCACCATCATACGTAAGCATTGGTACATCCATTTACCTTATAAAATTTTATCTACGTATTATTTCTAACTTTATCTACTATTAATATACTTTGTATGGTTTCACAGATTTGTTGAAATGTCATCATCTAGAACAGTTAAGGTTTGGGCTTTTTATTAGCCTGTTCCTGTTTCCTCCAGGTGAATCTGTAGCCAGTGGTCGTGGTTTATCCCCCTGTTTATAGTTTAAAGCCTGCCAAGGGATTCTGTCCTTGATCATTCTTCCTACATGTCGTAGTCAATTATTTTGTAGGCATTCTCTAATTTTCTGCACCATATTTAGCCTATTGCATTGAAGTTTTGCCTGATAGATTCACTTCTTATACGATACATACGTGTTACTCCCATTATATGCCTGAGAAATTTCATTTGTGCTGCTTCCAAATTTGTGTATCTCTCTTTCTCAGTATCCATACTTCAATGTCAAATGTGTTTATATAGTAAATCATCATAACAGCAGGATACCTCGTAGCCTAAGTAGTACCTATAGATGAAACGTTAAATTAAGTTAATGAAATAGAAACTCTTTCGTGTATTTTAGATATTTTCTACTCTTGGTATAGCATAGCGTGATACGAGTGTGGTAAACACATGATATGGATCGAGGAAAAGTTTAAATAAATAATAGTTTAAAAAACTAAAACAACACACTTTATTAGAAAACCGAACTAAAAAATGAAAAATAATTTTAATTTCCAACACGCTTGGGATAAAATTAAAGTGGCCAACAAAAAAAAATCATCTCCAAGACATCTAGAATAAAACTACAGTTATCTACAAAAAAATAATTTTACCATCAAAAGCGTGGGGTGCTCGATATCAATTAATATATATGATCCATCTATAGTAATTCTGCCCGAAGGCAGGTCCTTCACTGCAATCATAACATTTTCATGCAATGCTTGCAGATTTACTAGGGAATTGTGTAGGTGTGGTAGCTTCCCGTTGCTTTCCACACCGGTGAAGGATGATGGTGATAAAGATGATGGCCATATGATTTCAGGGACCGTTTGGGCCTTAAAGTTTTCCTGACATTTGTCTTGCAGGTGAGGAAAAACCCCGATAAAAACCTCACCCAGAAAAACTGCCCCGACCGGGGATCGAACCCGGGCCCGCTGCGTGACAAGGCAGCACGCTACCTCGAGACCACAGCGGTGGACATATATATGATAATAAACAGATATTGGTAAAAGTAAATTCTCTAAGAAGAAAACGTAAAATCCATAAAAAGCACCCAACGCTTTTGATGGTAAAATTATTTTATTTGTAGATAACTCTAGTTTTATTCTAGATGTGTTGGAGATGATTTTATTTTCTTGACCACTTTAATTTTATCCCAAGGGAGTTGGAAATTAAAATTAATTTTAATTTTTTAGTTCGGTTTTCTAATAAAGCGTGCTCTTTTAGTTTTTTAAAAACTATTATTTATTTTTATCTCTTAGTTTAGTTTTCTAATAAAGCGTGTTATTTTAGTTTTTTTAAACTATTATTTATTTTTTTTGTTTAATTGATTGTCATAAACCGGAATCCCGGGAAAATTTACTTGCTTACGATATTGTTAGCATCTAGGCACGAATATAATTATATATATTTTTAAATTATTATTATTATCTAACATTATTATAATGTCTTCTAAAAAAACCCTCCGGGCCGGATTTGAACCAGCGACCTATGGATTACTGAAATTATATACCACCACAGTCCACCACTCTCAACTGAGCTACCAGAGGATATAATATTAATTTCTTACAACGATGGACTAAAAAGTCGACAAGTCCGCAATCTATTATATATTATTTATGAAATTATTATATTGCCATTGGTCCTTTACAAGTATACAAAGTTTCAGGTCGATCCGATGTTTTGAAGTGGGTGAAAATCGTGTTGAAAGATTCCGTTACATAGATACAGCTCAAGCTAATATAAAGCATGTAAAAAACTAGGCGCTTGTGCCGAGTTTTTTTTTTTAATTTCTGAGATTCCGTTATGTGTTTACCACATGAGTATTTATTTTAGTAATTACGATATTAGCTAAATATTAATAAATTTAATTGAAGATAAATGTTAGATTTTAGAAGGTGAATCGGCTACATGTGTTGCTATGGAGGAACAATAAGTATTGCTGGTCATGTCGCCATCTTATATTTGTTAAAACTATAAAAAAAAATTGATTTGTGATTTATTTCCGATTATGGAGGAAGTTTTAGACGATGTGTGCACTGATGATGAAATAAAAGAAATAAAAGAATTGTGGAAAGCTGAATGTGATGAATTAACGCCGAAATTAATGCAAACTGCACTATCACTAACAATATTTCAAAATAACATTTTTTCTTACCGCACTAGTGATTTTGGTCTTTTTAAAGTATTGAGATTTAGGAAAAACTGCACTTAAACTAGCGTGAAATATTTTCAAAGCCCTATAGAACAACAGTGCACATGCGCCAGAGTTTATAGAGCTAGCGATAACCCACAATCGAACCAAATATCGATTATCATCCTCGATTACTATCGGTCGCTATGGAATTTAAATGACAATATTAGCAATAAATCCCCAAATCTATGTTAAAATAATATATTAATAATATTTAAATTACCAAACGTTTATTAAAAATGGTTGTACACTTACTTATCACTCCCTAACGCTGAACCAACCAGCGATAACTCAAAACAGCGATAGAAAAATCATAGACTAAGTAATATACTCTGTGGAGAAAATAGCAGTTAGCATCACAATATTGTCTAACAGTGTCATAATATTGTGATTTGCGTATTTAAATAAATACTTCAAAATTGTCTAATGATTTATAAAAGTGTTTGAAAAAGATTAAAATATTAAATAATGTTAGTAAATACAGAAGAAAAGCTATAGTTTACAACAATATAACTGAAAAATCAAGCGCTAGTATAAGTGCAGTTGAGCAGAGATTTATTTTGCTTTAATAGCAACCAAGATTGTGTGCGGGAATATTAAATTACGATGCACATTAACAATAACAGTAAGTATACAATATTAGTTACGTGATGTAAAAAATTATATAATGTAACTAAAGTTTACAAATATATTGGTAAACGTGGATGTGATAAAAAAAATCCATGACATTGTAAACATGATGTCCCCTCCGGGGAATGACCTCAGGTAGTCTTGTTTTTATTTACATTTGTATTTTTAAAATAATGCAATGAAAATACTGCACGTGGATTGTATAACATAAAACTGGTTTGTTTGTCTGTTTCCCTGGAGTAATGTACTGCAATTCGCAGGGAATCATTTCGACCTCACTCCAGAAAATATATGTATTTTCCCTTTATTTTAAGAGCACGTTTTAAAATGATTTTATTATAGAGATGTTATGTTTCTCAATATACATAAAATATAGCAAATGTCATGTTTATTTAATCTGCATGGGCCTTTAAAAATGGATGTATGTTACAATACCTAATAATATTCTAATATCACCAGCATATTTAATTAAATAAATCCGTAGGTGGCTCAAGTTTCCCATATGAGTAAGATATTTTAAAATACCTACATATATTCTACCTTATTTTACTTTCAAGGTTCATTTCTTAACATAAACTACTACTTAAAACCTAGGCTCAACTGCACTTCTACTAGCGCTTGATTTTTCATTTAATTGTTGTAAACTATAGCTCTTGTTCTGTATTTACTAACATTATTCAATATTTTCATATTTTTCAAACAATTTTTATAAATGATTAGACAATTTTGAAGTATTTGTTTAAATATGCAAATCACAATATTATGACACTGTTAGACAATATTGTGATGCTAACTGCTATTTTCTCCACAGAGTATATTACTTAGTCTAAGATTTTTCTATCATTGTTTTGAGTTATCGCTGGTTGGATCAGCGTTAGGGAGTGATAAGTAAGTGTACACCCATTTTTAATAAACGTTTAAATAATTTCAATATTATTAACATATTTTTTAAACATAGATTTGGGGATTTATTGAAAATATTGGTCATTTAAATTTCATAGCGACGGATGATAATCGATATGCGGGTTCGATTGTGGGTTATCGCTAGCTCTATAAACTCTGACGCATGCGCACTATTGTTCTATAGGACTTGAAAATATTTCACGCTAGTTTAAGTGCTGTTTTTCCAAAATCTATTTTAAACATTTCCTAATTATGTTTCGATTATGTTTTAATAGAATACTGAACAGTACGATACAGTTTAACGTAGGAGCCATATTGTTTTTCCAGCCATTTTATTTCTTTGTTCCAATGCAACCAACGTATACTTCAGAATTTCATAACTTACTACCTTACACTATTTTTGAACGTTGTATTTAATGTTTCCTACTTTTACAGGTTAGAATACTTAAGTTGCGTTAGGCTAGCGTAGGTTATTTTAGGCTTAAAATACTTTATATTAAATTCTATAAACATTGTGTTCTGTTCTGTTTTGCAGACAGCATTTTGTGCCGTCCAGTGTGCTGATTCCGGGAATGGTGTTATTCCCTCGACAGCAAAATATCTAGTGGCTATCACTAAGTGGCTTTCTTAAGTGTAACCCTTACCTAAACGGTATTATTAGGAAGTTTGTGAGATATGGTTACGAATAATTTTAGCATGCGCTGTGATGTTACTCAGCGTCATGTGCTTAAGTTACCACTTTTTAGCCCTTATGGAGGTTGTTCTTCCGAAAATATGTTTTATGCACTGTACGCCATTGTGGCAATTGTCCTATCATGTAGCTCTGTTATTCTTGTGTACATAGGTGCCGAGAAAATAATTTTGCCGTTGCACTCAAATTGTATTTAACTAAGATGATAACCGACTCTCTAATAAAGTTCTTTAAAAATTCAAAATGGCTGATAGTTACAACGTAAGAAATAGTTCAATTTCTGTAAATTAAAAAAATATATTCGCAATCGTTAATTTCAGTTCTAAATAGACATTTTGAAGTTCCAATCTTATATACTGAATGAGATTAAACTGCTACCTGGAATAAATATAGTTATAGTGAGTATTAGTGTTTTGCTTAGCTTATTAGTTTTAAAACTTCAATATCGTAAACAACCGTTGTGTGTGTTCGTAGAATTGCGTGATTAAACCTTGTATCAGCACTTTTAAAATTCATATTAAAGCACCGTTGAGGTTATGTAATAAGATATTAAATATAAAAATGGTACCTGGTAAGTCAGTCGTCCTCAACTAGATTATTAAATTTCATCAAGTAGTTCCAATACGGAGGCCTTTCAAACACAATATTTCATCTTCAGAAGATGAAACATTGTTTTTGAAAGACATCTATATTGTAACTACTTGATGAAGTTTAATAATTTAGTTGAGGACGACTGACTTAGCAGGTACCAGTTTTATATTTAATGTCTTAAACATTGTATGCACTTTCATCTCCTGACGCATGCGCATGGTGTCTGCTTCGGACTTAAAAAATATTTTCAATACAATAATGAGTACTTTTTTAATGCAATAAGGAGTACAATGACACAGGTGAAGAAACGTGGGAATTAAAATATAGAACAATAAGTAAATTAATTCTGCAGAATTGGATGTTTGTACGCGTTCAACTGTAATTTCTAGAAAAAATTAAATACACAGTGTAATTAAACAACATATGAATGTTCAAACTTCAATTGTGGATTTCATAAAAAAAATGACATAAGTCAGATTCTCAAGTAGAATACTAGAATGGGTGCCACTTGTTGGAAGAAGAAGAAGAGGACGGCCAAAAATTACATGGATTGTTGGTGTTTTGAGCAGAATTAGTAGAAAAGGATTTGACGATGGAGATTGGTATGACAGAGAGATGAAGAGAAGAATTAATTACCGGTAAATTAATTTGGTCAAGGAAGACGTTGTGAAACATTGTTATTATTATTATTATTATTATTATTATTATTATTATTATTATTATTATTATTATTATTATTATTATTATTATTATTATTATTATTATTATTATTACATTTTTGTCATGGTCAATTTCTGATGCTTTTTAGGTGGAATCTAAAATGATACTTGTAATTTTTTTTCAAAAATATTTTTATGAGATCAACCTTAACAGATTCATTCCTTCGGAATTTGCTAAAAGCAACCGAAATTAACTCAATTATTACATTACTACAAAGTGTAGAAATGAACTTCCTTAGAAGAACAAAAGGCAGCACAAGATTGGATCGGATAAAGAATGGAGATATAAGAACAGTGTTAAATATATATGCACTGAAGAATGATAAAATCAAAGAATATAGAGATAAATGGTTTAGACGTGTAGAAAGAATGAATGTAACAAGATTCCCAGAAGCAGCATTTAATTATAAGCCAAGAGATTCAAGGAATGTATGACGGCCAGTGAAAAGATGAACAGAACAACTGTGAGGCGGATCAGGTAATTTGCCTAGCCCGTGAAGTGAAGAAATAGATTGCATCACTTTCATTTAATCCTTAAATTGTCAAAATACAAATTTCTTCTCTTAGTTGAATGTGGCGGACGCAGTGAAAACGGAATCTTGTATAACTGTTATTAGGTATATTGTATAATTAGACATTCATTTAAGTGGTTTCTTTGTGTTCGTTTTCTTCTGATTTATTTAAAATATTTGATTAATTGAACCAACTGATGTATCCAAAAGGATACATTTCGAATTTAACGGTTAAGATATCCTGACTATAGTTATATTTTCTCTTAAAAAAAGTAAACATAACAAAAGAATGGATTCAGTGTAAATAAACATAACAATAGAATAGATGCAGGGGTTCTTAAGGTAACGACGACTGGATCTAAAATGTAAGAGGACCACCATTACACTCGTGAAGGTTTTTCGGTCTGAGAATTCAGAAAGAAGTGAAACCAGGATTAAGAGGGGTGGGTTACCAACAGATGTTCAATTATTTGGACTGTTACAATAAAGTGAATTGTTAGTTTAATAGGAAGCTGTAAAACACGAATTGCATGTTGTTTCCAGTTGGAAACGAAATGAGCAGAAAGGTAATCATTTCCAATAGATTGAGTTTCACACATTCTCTTTAGTTTACAACCAAATAAAAAGTTTAATATGAATTCTAAAACAAAACCAAAAAGTTTTTAAATAAATATTCTATCTCCTAAAATAATGTGAAATAAAATAAAATGTGAACAACTGAGTTTCCAACATTTTTTTACAAATTATTTTACTAGTTGCTAGAAAGAAAGATGAAGTTAAAATAATATTTGTACATGAAACATCAGTCGTTCTGAACAAATTATTTTATACATTTTTAACCCTTAAATTAACAAAACACAAATTTCTCGTGTTATTTGAATATGGCGCACCGCAATGAAAACGGAATCTTGTATAACTGCTATTATTAGATATATTGTATAACACTGAGCAACTAAAAATTAACTTTTTTTTGTCTCAGAAAGAAAAATTTGTGATTCTGATAGTATATTTTTTTTCCTGAATTCAAATATGATATCGGTTTTTCTCCATGTCGCAAGGTTTCCGAGAGACAGATTTTTTATAATTTTAAACACTTACTAATTTTCTACATTCGTAACTACACTATATTCGAACATTCGGATTCACCTAGAAAGTAAGAAATTACGATTTTCTGCTATATTTCGCCTGTGGAGCATCCCTCTTGATGGTCCAACAATAATCGGCCAGCATATTAGGATTCCATTTGCCTTGATATCTCTTTTCCATAGCTGAAACCATTTGAGTTACACATTTGGTTTTATTTTACAATGGACAAATGGACGAAAAAACGTTTATTAAAAAATAATTATTTAAATCCATTAATTGAAATTGAAATAAAAAAAAACTGTGGGTGATGGATAAATTCCGTATACATATTTGAAAACACGATAAAAAACTGCATTAAGTACAACTATTGGTACTCATGAGACAAAAATCATGTTGACCAGTGTAATTAGACGCACAATTAGGTGGATTCTTTTTGTTCGTTTTCCTCTGATTTATTTACAAATATTAAGCTAATTGAACACTGATGTGTCCAAAAGGATACGTTACGAATTTAAGGGTTAAACGTATACAACATCTTCCTGTACCCAATATTAAGTTTTGATTCTCTTCCTCCGTTCATCTCAATCCTTCCAGTTACCATCCTGCAATCCCCTGTCCTTCGTCAAATTCATAATTCCCTCTATCCATATCTTCATAGGTCTCCTTTTTCTTCGATTTTGAATCCACTCCAAACTCCTAACTGGCAATCTATCTTCATTCATCCTCTTCATGTGTCCAAACCATTGTAATTGTTCATTTCCCACGATTTGCATAATTGTTTCGTTAATTACTTTTTTGTCTCGGATAATACTGATTCTGATCCTATCTAATTTAGAGCATCGTGCGGATCATCTTAAAAAATCCATTTCTATAGATTGCAATTTTGATTTTAGTTTAGCATTTATAGTCTACGTCTCTGCTCCATAGATCATTAAACATTTTATTATTGATTTATAAATACGAATTTTAGTTTCTTTGAATATCGATTTATCCCACAAAATCCATACAATATTGTTATTACAGATCGATCTTTAACTATTTTTTTCTTAATTCAACAAATTAAAATTCATTAAAATAGAAAATGCCTTTCAGAACTTCTTGTTCCATCACAATAGCTGGTTAGGAACTAACTAATTTTCTATGAGCATATTGTAGAGAGGGTTGAGATGGCTGGGCGTCTTCTCATCTAGCAGGATTTTGTTTCTTACTTCTTTCAGTATTTATATTTCTTCTCTACAATATGACCATAAAAATTAGTTTCTACCCAGCTGTTGAGGATGGAACAAGAAGTTTTGAAAGGCCTTTAACATTTTATTGAAATTTAATTTGTTGAGGACGACAGATATTATAGGTATACATTTTTAATATTTAACAGTTTTAATAAACATTGATTAGATGACGTAGAGTTATTAAATATCAATAATATTTCACTTTGCTTACATATATATATATATATATATATATATATATATATATATACATATACAGTAAAAACTGTCTATGAAGGAACATGACGGTCCCTTAATTATATTTCCGTCTTGGCAGTTTTCCTTCTAATAAACGGTTCCCAAATTACATACAAATTATTTAGAGTACTACAGTATATGCACCACAAATATATTGAATAAAAATACAAAAGAGATTACTCACATTTTTAGTTAATTTCACTTCCTCCACAGCTGTAGTAAGGTAGTCTGCCTAGTTTTACTCACAGCACATAAGGATAGTCACATAAGGAAAGGGTATCATCGCAATATAATAACTACACAAGTAGGTAAAACGATATAATGCAGAAGCGTCATATGCAGAATTTTCACGTATGATCATTAATGCTGTAATTAGAACGTAATTAAAGAATAATTTTCCGTCTTACTGAGGTAAAAATTAGCTATTGGTACTTTATATACCATTCCATTTCATTCCGTTATGAAGGTTTCCGGCTTATACAGGACGATTTTACACATAAAATCGTACCGTTCTGGATATTTTTCCGTCTCTACAGGTATCCTTCTTATAGAGGTTCCGGCTAAGACAGGTTTTACTGTATATTTATTCACGAATGAGTGTTGTTCTTATTTTCTGCGTTTTGTCCAGAAATTTACTCACGTTTATCCAATTTTCTGGGTTACCATTATCTCTTAGTATGCCAAATTTGCAAGATTTGAATTTAGTAACAGTCAATCTTTCACATCCATAAAAATATATATTTGATAAATGTTGTTTGAGAGATGTTGGGATGACAAGATTTCCTGTAATGCGTAAAAGCTTTAATTCTCAGAATTGAGCCTAGGCCTATATCTAATTTCTTTCTGCGCCTCATTTTTGTTTGCAATATTATTGAATGTGTCACCTTGTAAATTGACGAAGAAATCCAGTTGTAAACTAGAGAATGAAGCGAGAATATAAACGACCTTTCCTAAAGATATGTTCAAGGAGAATTAACAGATGTCAGGCTGGTTTTAACTCAGCAATTTAAAACGCTGTCAATGGAAAAGAAAGGATGTTTTAATAAATGAGAAAATATTCACCCCCTATTATTCTTCTACAAAAAAAAAAAGGCGAACAAAATGCAAGGAGCCAACGGAGCGGAAGAGCTGTGCTAAAACACACTTCAATGCAAATTTCTATTCATAAGGAAATAAAAAAATTCGTGGTTCAGGTAATTCATATTTCTAAAGAAACCTTAGCAGGAAATTGCCAAGCTCGTATAGACTCAAAGATATCGCCATTAATAAGAATACATTTTCTTATCCTAAATATTTTCAAACAAATGATTTTATCTCTTAATCAATTAAAACGTTTAAAAAAAGATGCATCAGTCATATAATTTATATTCAATTCTAAAGCAAATTATTTAATTATAAATATTTTAGATTATTCACCGCTGTGGTTTCTGGCTAGGGTTGCTGCCTCGTACGCAGCGGGCCCACGTTCGATCCCAGGTCGGGATACGATTCCTGTGTGATGGTTATTTTTTCAGGGTTTTGCTTTCCTGTAAGACAAATGTCAGGAAACATTAAAGTTCAAACGGTCCCCGATCATCTTCCGACCATCATAATCATCATCCTATTTAGTAATAGTAATAGGACTTTATTAGACTACAAGCAAGATATATACAATGTTATTTACAAATATGGGTCGCACGGGCAGTGCTGTTAAACAGTCCGTTACAATAAAGTAATATTTGGTAATAATATAAAGAAAAAAAAGAAAAAGAAAACAATAATATTACAATTACATAAAGAAAACACAATAATATTACAATTACATAATAATACAATAACATTATACATTAATTATGTAGAATTATTAAGAATTAATGGTATTGCATTTTGGTAACATGTATTTATTCATGAATGAGTGTTGTTCTTATTTTCCGCGTTTTGTCCAGAAATTTACCCAAGTTTATCCAGTTTTCTGGATTTACCATTAACTCGTAGCATGCCAATCTTGTTTAGTATGAATGTGTGTGTGAATGTTGTATTGTCTTTGAGGAGGCACAAGTTTAGGTTTGAGATTCTATCACGAGCTCGCTTATCCTCAGAGTCGGGACCCATAGCTTAAAATCCCTCCCGAAGGAATTGTCCCTTGGATTATTATTATCATCATCATCTTCAAGATATGGGCCTGTTGACCCGTTCGCTCCTCGCTGTACAATATGTTACAGATCGTCCTTTCAACGTCTTTTCGGTCTTCCTACATTTCTTCGGCCTACAGGTCTGTAATAACGTAACTGTTTTGGTAAACGATTATTTGGCATTCTTGGTATATGTTCAAACCATTTACATTTATCTCTGTGTATAACTAACTAACTGACTGGCACTATCGAACCCATAGATTCATGGCCGTGCGGACATAAGCTCTCCATATATCCCTATCCTGAGCCGATGCTCATTTCTGTATATTCTCTCGTTTATATTATATACCGGTACCGTACTTGTAATTCATCTCCGATATCTTGACTTTTCTTCTACTCTCTTAAAGATACACTTGCAACGGATCTCTGAAATGTTACTTCTATCGTCTCAATTTTATGTTCATCAGAGATCGTTAAAGGCCAAGTCTCAGACCCGTATGTTAACGTTAACGGCTACTGTTCTTAAAATTCCAATTGAGTTTCCTGTTGGATCATTCCAATCTAAAATCGAACGATCCCAATCGGTTTGAATCCTCAACCTCGGGACCATAGTCAACGAACATAACCCTTAGACCATTGAGCCAGTTGTTCTTATTTCCCTGCATACATCACGATGTGGCACGTGGTTAACTCATTACCCCAAAGAAACCCCTTGTAGGCAACTAAGGTAATACTTTGATGTAATGGTAATGGGAAAGGCTGATACTGACAGGACAGTGTACCGAAACAGCTCTATTCAATCAATTATTATATTTATTTATTTATTTAGCCTGGTGGAGTTAAGGTCATGTGGCCTTCTCTTCCAATCACCAGTCGGAATATAACAATCATAATTAAGTATAATATTCAATACTAAATGTAGATTTGATCAATTGGATAATATCTATTATATTACGATCTGTAATACAACCAGTTAATGATAGTTAAGATTAAGACTAAAACTAATAATAAAATGTATTCAAGCAAGATAAATTAAACTGTTGGTAGACCGTCCTTGTGTATTGTATATAACATTTTCAGGATTATTAAATAGGGCTCGGAAGTTGAGGAAAAATCCTGTTTTGCGCGATAGTTCGTTCTGTAATACTTACAGCAATGGCGACCATGTTTGAAAGATCAATTTCCTAAATTTTAGGGTTGCCAACTTAAATAACTATTCTGTAATATTACATATTACCTACCTCGTGCGGGAAGTAAAACCACTGCCCTTTATGTGTACTATGTACAATGTATATACAAAATCATCATCATCGTCATGAACAAATTCGTTTTAGGCCATGTGGCCTGTACGGTAAACCTAGCGAAGATGGTCTTGATATACAAAAATATACCCTAAAGGTAGTGTTAATATGGGCTCTACATTATACGAAACACACCACTGCATTTTAAATGAACTAAACCTATTTAAAACAATATAAGACAATAAATTCGTACTTGCCGCCATTTCAACCCTGATTGGTGTCACGGACTGTTGTAGTCTCAACTAAATTGTTTTCGGCATTTACCGTATAAACATTGCCCACACTGTTAACGTTAGTCAGTTGTTTATAATGTACGCAAATATTTCCAACAAATGTGTTATTATTTTACTATTATTTATTATTTTGTAAACACCATCGCGGAAAAAATAATTTACAACGGAAATTAACGCTATCGCTCGGTTTTTTATCATTTCCTCGCTTCTGTAAAATCCACTTCCCAACCTCGCATTGTAATATACTATTTTTTATTTTATGTCTAAAAACGAGTCCCAACATAATATATATACATTTTGGGTAATTGTAGACTAGAAAATGGTGGGTGCTGTTCGTCCTTTTTGTCCTTTTTCGACTTTTTTGGCGTATTTGTACTTTTTAGCCTTTTTTAGGTCTTTACGGCTTTTTCTTTTGTAAATTTACCTTCTTTTGAGTACACTCATGTCAATTGTATAATTCAAGAAACCGCAGAGTCTAGTTAGTCTCAATTCCAACTTCTTTTAAAACACTATTTATTTCTAATTTTCAAAGACATTTTACATTACAAACAATTATGTTCCGCGAAAAACTATTGAACCCTCACAAAATTTCCCATTATTTTTAACCAGCCAACTGACCGCCTGAAATATTGTATTTCAAATTTTCCAAGAATTTAAATTTCAATTTATTTCTGCAGGATATCCATTGCGGGTTCGCTGAATTCATTATATGCGGAAAAAAACATTAATTATACATTTTCCAAGAACTTTCTTTCTAATGAACACAGAATTCCTTTTTTAAACTGTGTTGAATGAAAGAAAATTATAAAGTATAAAAGAAGAAGCATTTTCAGTCTTTTTTTTCATAATGTATGTTGCACTTTTTTAAACATGATTTTATTATATTAATTAAAGGTGCAGTTGACACTAAAATTGTTTAATTTTAATTACCTTTTTACATATTTTTTTTTCTATTTCAGGTCTTTTAGGATATCTTTCGGTCTGTTTAAAGGTATTTTATAGGCATTTTATAGGTCCTCGACTTCCGGGCCCTAACTATAAATATCAGTGTCCAACTCAGTGTCGGGTCGAGGAATGAGATGAGATGAAGCCCTTATATTTATAGAGGTCTGTGAACTAAAAGGGTGCCGGTCGATCATCCCTGACGCACCGTCACAGGAGCGGATGAACGAAGTGAAACGAAATGGATGCGATGAGTAGGGAGAAATGGTGGAATGAAATTTGTGGCAGGAGAAAACGGGAGAAAACCCCGAGAAAAACCTGCCCAAGCTCCGTTTCGTCCACCTCGCAACCCACATGGAGTGATCGAGACTAGATTTCGGGACTCCAGCGGTGAGAGGCGAGCGACTAACCGCTTGCGCCACGGAGCCGCGATGTTTCAGAATTATTTATGATTAATTTCATTGAATACGATAAAACTCATTCCAAATTCCGTTGAGATAGGTCCTAAATAGTCAGAAAGTAAACGTTAAAATGTATACCTCGTAGGTGCCGTCGTCCTCAACTGTTATTTTTTAAGAACTGTAGGCCTTTCCTAAGCCAACTTTTATCATCAGCAGAATACATAATGTTCTACTTAAGGCCATGATTATAAGAAGGAAACCAAGGAAGATAAACACGAGGATTAAAGATGAGGCCATTGAGCAAGTGAAGAGCTTCAAATACTTGGGTTGTACTATCAGTAGCAACATGAACTGCGGCCAAGAAGTAAAGCAGAGGAGAGCAATGACACAATAAATTTTTAACAAGAAGAGAAACATTTTCTGCGGACCTTTGGCAAAAGAATTACGGAAGAGGCTAGTGAAGTGCTTTTTGTGGAGTGTAGCATTGTATGGTGCAACTTGGACATTCCGACGAAATGTGGAAAAGAGACTGCAAGCTTTTGAGATGTGGATATGGAGAAAGATGGAACGTATAAAATGGACAGACAAAATAAAAAATAAAGATATGCTAGACAGAGTGGGTAAACAAAGAACAATGCTGGAACTCATAGAGAAGAGGAAAATAAATTGGATTCGTCACTGGTTAAGAACAAACTGTCTGCTGAAGTAAAGGGATGGTCAACAGAAAGAAAGTTAGAGGCAGATAGACAATAGTTGAATGCAGGCTTTCACGGCCGGTAATCATGATGTTGAGTGATTCCGGGTTCTGTGGCCGTGGTCCATAGTTGGTGTTGATACCAGACGTTTCGCCCTCAACTGCGGAGGGCATCTTCAGTGGCGAGTGCTTCTAGGCGTGTTTCCTGGTCGGAAGCTCTACTTAGCTTCCGACCAGGAAACACGCCTAGAAGCACTCGCCACTGAAGATGCCCTCCGCAGTTGAGGGCGAACGTCTGGTATCAACACCAACTATGGACCACGGCCACAGAACCCGGAATCACTCAGCAGATAGACAATATTAAAATAAATGGTTTGTATACGGATACAAAAAAAGAGAAGCTGAATTAAGGAAAGAGTGGAGAATGCTGAGTTTGCAGTGAAATACCTGCTCTTGGGCAGAACACTATGTATCTATGTAGCTGTTGTGGTTGTTGTTGTGTGACTCTACTGACATTAGCGGCCTTCCAGCATTGGGGATAGCAAATCATCGGTAGTTAATTTTTTATGACTACTACTTTACCTCTTGCTTAGCCTAAACTAACCGAACTCCTTTGATTTTGATGAAGGCGCGTTTAGTCCAGAGAACTCCTCACATTAAACCAATTTTCAGAATTTTCAAACTCACTGGCACTTTCGAGCCCGTAGTTCATGACCGCACGGACATAAGCTCTCCATACATCTCTATGCTGAGCTAATGTTTTCCAATCATTCCCTGTATAATCTACTTCCCCCGAATCATAGTTAATGTTATTCTCCCACCTCATTCTTGGTCTACCAACTGGGCGCTTTCCCTCTGGTTTTCCTACAAGAAGCTTCCATGCACGTCTTCCATTCCCCATTCGTGCCACATGTCATGCCCATCGCAGTCTACGAGATTTAACTGTTGTTATTATATCTGGCTTCCTATAAAAACCAAGTAGTTCACTGTTATGGAATCTTTCCATTCACCTGTCTGTTCACCTCTCTTTGGAATAAACATTTTCCTAAGAACTTTATTCTCAAATACTCGTAATTTTCTTTCCTCCCTTGAAGTAAGAGTCCATGTTTCCCAACCATACAATGTAACGGGTAGAATAATAGTTTTATATATTTTCGGTTTGAGGTTTTTTGCAAGGAGTTGGGACGTCAAGTGTCTCTGTAATGCATAATAGTTCGCATTTCCAGAATTGAGCCTATGCTTAATTTCTTTGTGCATCTCTTTCCTATTTGTGATTATAGTTCCTAGGTATTTGAATTCAGCCACTTCGTCAAAATTTCCCTCATTAGTCATTAACTGTCAATTTCCATTATGTAATGTATTTCTATGTGTGACCATATATTTAGTTTTATTGATATTTACTTCCAGTCCCAATTTCTTAGTGTTACTCAACAGTGTATGCGTGTTGGTCTTTAGTATATCTTCGCTATCGGCCAATAGTACTGCACAGCTTATTAATACCATTGAGTTGCAGGCCTTCCTCATCCTCTAAAAATCTGATGGCATGCTCTAGTACAAAATTTAATAGTAGAGGAGAAAGTGCATCATCATCAGCAATCACGGATTAAGCCCATGTGGCTTGTTCCGGTCTCATAGATTCTCACTCAAAAGTTGGATCCATCTCTTCTTCGGTCTACCAACATTCGTGCGTCCTTTTGGTTTGTATTTAAGTATAATTTTGGGAATGCGATCATCTTCCATTCTTTGAACATGTTCTTTCCAGTTTTTTCTAGATTATTTTATTCTATCTAAGAGTTTAAAGATATTTGGCTCATTTCTAATATCTTCACTTCTTCTCTTTTCTAGAAGTTTACAACCAGCCACACTTCTCAGAAATCTCATTTCAGCAGCTTCTATGATCTTCTCTTCTCTTTTAGTTAAAACCCAAAATTCACCACCATACAATAATAAGGGAACTGCCACTACTTTATAAAATTTTAGTTCTGTTTCTTTTCTTGTGCTTTTAAATATCCTTTTGATTGTTCCACATACATAACTAAATTTATTAAGTTTGTTAAATAGATCTTCATTTTAAAATAGGAGATTTAATAACCTAGGTATTTAAAATGGTTCACTTGTTCAATGGGTTTCCTCTCCAGAATTATTTTAGCTCTTACGGTAGTAGAGGAGAAAGTGCATATTAAAGCAATTTTCAGGATTTTCCATTAACTCTATGCCAATTCAAATTTCAGAAGTATTATAAAGTGTAATGAATTAATTGATTGTTATGTGAAAGCTGTAGGACTGCTTGTGCTACGCTATGCTACTGTAGAAAAGAAAGATGGTGTAATGTTAGAGATATTCTCTCCAGTGTTTTGTGGCGGTGTGAGCAAGGACTAGGATTCGCATTACAACGGTTTCTTATTACGCCATACATCAGAGAGAGAGCAGTGTTTTAATAAAGAGACTCTGCCAGATAGACCACGGAAATTACACAGCGCAGCACACTTGGGCAGCAGTCATTTTTCTTTCCTCCCTTTTATTTAAACACGTCACCCCACATGTCTAATATACGCCAAGCTCTCTGTACAATCTTAGTGATGATGATGATGATAATAATAATAATAATAATAATTACAATAATAGATAGATCATCGGTTGATTAATGTCTTCGATATCGTCCGATTCCTAACAGCAAAATTTGTCTGTCCATCCAATCTTCTGGTTTTAGATGCTTCTCCTTCATGTATAAATACATTTCCTAACTCTAGGAAGTTTTAGGTCATAAATAAGAGAGAGATAGATCGTCGGTTAATTATTGTCTTTGACATCGTCCGATTCCTAATGGTCAATTTTGTCGGTTCGTCTGATCTCCTGGTTATAAATGTTTCTCCTTAATGTATAAATATATTCCCTGACTCCAGGAGGTTTTAGCTCTTCTGCCTAGTCATCCGTCAGGTTTCCATTCCAAAACACATTTTGGCAAATAATAATAATAATAATAATAATAATAATAATAATAATAATAATAATAATAATATAATAATAATAGTACGAAACCTGGACAGTAAGTAGACAACATGCCAACAAGCTGTTAGCAATAGAAATTGATTTTTGGAGGCGATGGACAAGAATTTCAAGACTGTATAAAGTCAGAAACAGCACAATAAGGGAAATTACGAAAGTTGAAAAAAAAATATTAGAAAAAAATATAAGAAAAACGTTTGAAATGTTATTGACACCTCATAAGAGTGGAAGAAGATAGAACACCAAATATCCTTAATTGAAAAGCTAATGGAAAAAGTGGAAGAGGCAGACGTAGGGAATATTGGATAAATGGAGTGAGGAGAAGTATGGAAGCTAGAGATTTAAGGGAACAAGATGCTTTAGGCAGAAATCTCTGGCGACAAATTAGTTTGGGTTGAAGGAGAAACACTATAGTGTGGAATATTCCTAATAAAAAAAGAAATAATAATATATCTCACAACATTATCGAATCCGAATGCCCATGTTCATGCGGAATAAGCTTACCAGCTCTCCACAGATCCCTATCCTGAGCTTATATTTTCCATTCATTTTCTCAACAATCCTAATAACATAATACTTCCTACAATGGCTTTGAAAATAAATGTGTTTGTTATGTAAAGGATGTTTTTACTCATATAATACTGAGTTCAGCATACCAATTATTCTCTGTCCATCTGCTATATCTGCTATTGTTTTCTATTTCTGATTGTAATGAACATGTACATATTTCACATGTTAATTTTCGGTGTATTTATAATATTTATAGTTAGTTTAATTTTATTATTTATGATTTAATGGATTTATCAACCAAATTAATGATATTATAATTTATCGAAACACCACCATTATTATTAATCTTTAATATATTTTCATTCCCAATCTACAACCAAAAACAACTGATCGGTGAAGATCTGTACAATTTTTTTTTTCGAGAGAGAACAACTTCGATACTTTCATTTCATCAGGATTCGCTAATATATCCCTTAAATTACTATTATAATAAAGCCAGAAGGGAAATAGAACTAGAGGAAGATTACATGAAGATGGAAAGATTGCATTAAAACTTCCTGATGTCGAACAAGCCAATACATCTTTTTTCAAGCTTCTGAATTCCTATACTCCTAGTTGCCTGGCGTCCAGATTTGAGAAGTTATCTTCTTACCACAATATTGACACTGGTCACAAGATAACAGTCTGCTAACAATCCCTCTTCATAGCACTTCCTCTTATTCTACTTATTTCACAGTAGCTCTGCCCGCTCCTGGAATTTCCTTCCTCAAGATATCCGGGGTTGCCGCACACTTGGTACTTTTAAGTCACGCTTATACAGTTACCTGTTGTCAAATAATTCATTTTTCTCTAGTTATATTTAGTCTATGTCATTAATATTTTTTTTTCTCATTCTTGCTATCTTGTATATTTTATATTTCATTTGTTAAATTTATAGTAATTCAAAATATTTTGTAAATATTAATTATATTGTAGACATTCTATGTAATATTTATTTTTATTGTAACTAGATGTAAGAATCATTTTTGTATTTTTTCTAACCTGGTTGAGTGGTAGATAAGCCCTTAAGGCCTTAACTCTGCCAGGTAAAATAAAGCTATTATTATTACTATTATATGAAGAGAACAGAATATATTAAAACTATTAGATAGAATTACACAATACGGAGATGAATGGATGGACAACATCAATAGAATGGATAACAATAGAATTCCGAAACAGATTCTTCATTACAAATCATTAGGACGAACAAATGTTGAAAGACCCAGTAAAAGATGGATAGACCAATTCTAACATGAGATTGGAACAGACCAGCAGGCTGCTGCTGATTATTATTATTATTATTATTATTATTACACCTAAATATCTAGATTATAATGATAATAAAGAGGAGGAAAGGGAAAAAAATTACATAAAATTCCCTTCTTTGATACACTTAACGCAAGTCAATTGAAGAGAGAAGACTGAAATAGTTTGGCCACATAAAGAGGATATCATATGACAGGATACCTAAGAAGATATTAAATTTTGAAGAGGAGAGCAACAGAAAAAAGGGGAGACCAAAAGAACAGTGGATTCAAGGAGTGCATATGAGTATGGAGTCGAGAGGATTAACAGAGAGTGATGCAGAGAATAGGAATATATTGAGGAGTGAATTTACAATGGGTTTTAGGAAAACTACTGTATTGTAGAGAAATTCCTAATAAAGAAGAAGAAGAAGTGTAATAATACTAAGGAAAAGAAGATGAAGAAACACGTAGTGAAAATGTTACTTAATAAATATAAAAAGTGGTTCTTTTGTTTTGGGTGATAGAGTAGGATTATGTGGCACCCCTTGTGGTATTTTATCACGATTTAAAGCCGTGAGACCGAAAATCCAAGTAAATGTAGCAGCCGTCCCTTGTGGCAAGCATCAGGTGTTGTTCGGTCTGTCCATCCGCCTGTGTCACGTGATACACTATCTCTTTCTAAAGACAGGAACAATGCATTCTCTTCAACGAGTTTACTTTTATACATATTAACATTTATAAACTACATGTCCAATGTAATACATGCAAAGTTTATTTGCATATCCTCATGACACCTAACATATTAGTTCAGTTTATTCGTTATTATAGTTAATTCGTGATGTTTTAAAATTTCTCTGGGGATTCTATGCCACTATGCCACGTACATAAATCCAGTACACAACAGAAAAGCACACAACTTATTGTTGCAGTAAGTGAATAATTACCTGAGAGAAATAAATACATTTACTTTTTTTATCCAATATCAATACAGTACCGTTTTATCAGTCTTCCTCAACTAAAATGTTTTTTTTTAAAACGTCGCTAATTAGTTAAATCATTTAGGCCTTTCAGAATATGTTCCATCTTCGGCATGTCATTTGGTACCATTTTAATTGAGAAAGACTGATAAAATAGTTACTTTTGTTGATATTTTTAAAATTAAAAAAAAAGTCTGAAAACAACAATAAACAGAGTATTTAACAAATGACCCTTATGCATTATATATTTATGGGATACAGATAAAGAAGAGCCATAGTTTCTGTTATTTGGGATCAATTATAGAGAATATGGAACATCAAATAAAGAAATAGCGAAAATGATTAGTAATGGAAGAAAAACTACAGGAATGTTAAACTCTTTACTATGGAGTAAAAACATAACTAACAGAACAAAACAACTAATTTATAAGCTCATACTTGAAAGTGTAATGTTATATGGATAGGAAGTTTGGACAATGACATAACAACATGCCAACAGAATAACTGCAGTTAAAATGGATTTTTGTAGAAGTACTGCCAGAAAATCTCGACTGGAAAGAATTAGAAATACAGAAATTAGAAAATGGATGAAAGTAGAAAGAAATATATGAAATTGAACACAGAATGCTAAAATGAACATGATAAAAGAATGCAGGATGAAAACTACCAAAGGCTGTCTATGCATGGTAAATTGAAAGAAGGAGCAGAAAATGAAGATCTACAACAACCTGGAAGAATAACATTCAAATTCAATGAGGAAATTTGGTGTAACGGATGGAGACACAGAGGACAGAGAACGATGGAAAATTTTATTAAGAGTAATTTGTGAATGTTTGTTACAAACTGATAGTCTATAAGCCCGTAGTCATTTATGTATTTTTTAAATTGATGTTAATTACTTAGATTGGTTGGAGAAACCCCTCAATGATGAGGAAAATTCTCAAAATGTATGAATTACTTTGTTATCAAAATATTGAGAAATGTGTTAAAATGAAACAAGAATTTGAGCTCAAAATAACTTAAAATCAGCATATTTGTAATGTAATATATGTATTAGTCATTCCTCAGAGAATGTAGCCAACGTATCAGAAAAAAAACGCGCTAACAAATATGTGAACGCTGAACTAATCTGGTCAACTAAGTCTCCCATTCTCTCACCCTAAATCGCCCAAACTAAGACTAATTTATGGTTAAAATTATCAAATTAGTACCAGAAGTCACAGTGGTCCTTAACGATAAAATATATTTAAAATTGAAAAGCTGAATGTTTCTGGAAGGCCTTTTCGGAATCGTTCCATTCTCAACAGCTGGAGTGGCACAACACTAATTTGTCCATTTGCTCACCCTAACTCGCCCATTAATGTAGGTGGACTCCTGGGATAGAAATCCCCTTATATGTGAGTAAACATGTTGGAGATTTGCTCTAGCGGGAACATGTGTTATCACATTGGCCAACATGGCTATAGCAGTCACTTGTTCTCCAACCGAATATTCTCAGGTGTAAAATTTACACGACCATCCACGTATTAAAGACATATTGGGAATTAAAAGGAAAGGCTATTTGTATAAATTTCGTACTGCATCTTTAGTAATGAATATAAACAGGATTTATATAATAATTAGTTATTTTGAAGAACTTAAAAATATTTATCATAACATAAATTTTACACAAAATCACTAAATTCTACCTTTATAAAATATGTTATATAGACCTACTGCTTGACATGGCTACTGTTTTGCTTCTGTTTTAGAGGTTGGCAAGATTTTTATTCCCGGTTTTTATTGCAAATTGATAGACAAACAAATACTAATTTTGAAGCACGTTCATTGTGCTTGAGACAGGGTTTGAATATTTTCACATGATGTTTTAATTGAATCTGGAACTGGTTCAATAAAATGGTCCACAATAATGTTGAGAATACAGTCTGGCAACTTATTTCTGGCAAATGGACAAAACCCACACATTTCTTTGCCTTTGAGTTACTGATTGCAAAATAATATGCAGACTGATTGTCTACCAAATAGTTCAAAGTCATTATTTTAGTTAAATACCATGAATTTTGCTTTATCGCATTTATAGATACAAAATAAAATAAATGTATACATTTAATATGTATCAATACTAAAAAACTGCATAACTGAGAACGATGACACCTGCCAAGGTATTTATACATACAAAATAAAATAAATGCATACATTTATATTGTATCAATACTAAAAAATTCGTAACTGAGGACGATGACACCTGCCAAGGTATTTATATTGAAAAACAAATACTTGAAGAAATTGTTAAAATTATGGAAAACAAGTACCAAACAAATAACTTAAATAAACATAACACAAATTATAAACAAAATCATAACAGACAAAATAGTAGTAAATTTAACAAAATTAAAATTAAATAAGGAAGAAACTGAAATACTTGAACGAGGATAAAAATTCAACTTTCCTACAACTAATTTTAACAAAATAAAAGAAAACATGGTAATTGAAAATGAGTTAACAATAAAAAAATTGGCAAAAACAACCTTGTTGAGGACGGCAGCAACTGCTAAGGTGTATATATATATATATATATATATATATATATATATATCGAATCCCGTCCAGGCATTTATTTTTCTTATCATACCATATATATATATATATATTATATATATATATATATATATATATAATTACTTTGTTTACATTGTATTTCTGTTTCAAAGCACTGAGTTCAACATACCAATAATTCTTCTTCTATCTGTTATACTCAGTTGTAGGCAATTCCGTCCGGCATTCTTCTTTTTAGGTTTTTTTAGCATTGTATATTTCGTCAGTAGAATGAGGAGCTGGCCTATTGCTACAACCCCCAACATGGAGGACCAGGTAATTTGTAATCAAGGTTGTCTTCCTCTAGTGTTTAGTGAATCAACACTGAAATACAAGGCAGTAGCATTAGTTTTGGAAAAATGGAAGAAGAGAGAATAGCAAAGAAAATCCTTAATTGGAAAGCTAATGGAAGAAGTGGAAGAGGCAGGCCTAGAGAACAATGGATGGATGGATTCAAGAGAAGTATGGAAGCTAGAGATTTGAGGAAAGTAGGTGCTTGAGACAGGAACCTCTGGCAACAAATAACTTTGAGTTGAAGGAGAAACACTGTATTGTGGAATATTCCTAAATAAAATATTGTAACTTCCCTCATTCGGAGAGGCGTTCCATGTCTTTGTGTGGTCAAAAAAAGTGTGTGTGTGTGTGTGTATGTGTGTGTGAGTGAGAGAGAGAGAGAGGGGGGGAGAGAGAGAGAGAGAGAGAGAGCAAGAGAGAGAGAGAGAGAGCGATATCCATTGTTAAAATACTCGTACCTCTCCCGGCAGGTCATGCCACTGTAAGATCCGGGTGGCATGTGGCACATAAAGTACCTAAAATATGAGAGATTAAACTGCGTTAATGGAATGGGATGTTGTTAGGCGAATAGATGATCTTATACAAGTCAGAATTCTTAAATAATGACAAGGACAGTTAGGTCTCGTAGTCTGCTATGGCACGAATGGGGATTGAAAGGGGGACTTCGATTCACCTTGTAGGAAATCCAGAGGAAGAGGACGCAACAGATAGGCCAAGAATGGGGTGGGAGAATAACTTTGACTATGATTTTGAGGGATAAATAATAATAATAATAATAATAATAATAATAATAATAATAGTAATAATAATAGTAATTCCATGGCGCGACAGGCCTAGAAGGCCCTTAGCCTACCATCCGGCTGCTGGCCTCACATCCACATGTGTCAATCACGGAGGTAGATGATCATGTAGCCAGTGTAGGAGTGACATGTGGTCAGCACGTCGAGTCCCAGCCGTTATAGCTGTTTTTCGATTTGAGAGGTAAATTAAATAGAAAATATGACTTTAGCTCAAGATAAGAATAAATAGAGAGCTTATATTTCGCGGCAATGACCCAACGGGTTTGATAATGCCAGTGAGTTAGTGTTACGCAATACATTATATATGTAAAGTGGTTTCCCGAAGTGGTGCGTAAATTGGAAATAGACCACACTAACGCCATCTATCCACCCAGCGCAGAACTCGAAACATGAAAAGTGTTATTTATTATTATTCAATACCCCAGATTATTATTCCGACATTTATAGTGTAACTAACTCACTGGTACCATCGAGCCCTTAGGTTCAGACATCACAGACATAAGCTCAACATATATCCATATCCTGAGCTAATGTTTTCCAATCATTCCCTGTATAATCTTACTTCAAATAATGGTTAATGTTATTCGCCCACCTCAATATTGGTCTACCAACTTGGCCTTTTCCCTCTAGTTTTCCTACAAGAAGCTTCCATGCACGTCTTTCATACCCCATTCGTGCCACATGTCCTGCCCACCTAGCATTGGCGTAATTGTAACCCTCTTTTGAGGTTGGAGCGCCTGGAAGGCGGGGTTACGCTGTCCCAATGACACAATACGTGATGATGATAGCGGTGCGCAAGGACAGTCCTTATTCCTAAACTTAATCTAAGGCGAATGTGAATGATGATGATTAAGATGGTCATATAATGTTCTAGGAGCGTCTGGGCCTCAAAATTTGTTAATATTTGCCTTACAGGTGAGGGGAAACCTCGAAAAAATCTCATCCAGTAAACTTGCCCACACCGAGACTAAAACTCGGTCCCGCTGCATGACAAGGCAGCACGGTACCTCCATACCACAGCGGTGGACTTAAAATAAGCAGCATTAGAAGCACACACACACACACACACACAAAATCCTATTCCACTATCGTTAATTTTTTACAGTAAGGAACATAGGAGCAAGTAATTATATTTAATTGCATGTAATAACAGTTTAGGAAAATGTTCGTGAGTAATAAATATGTTTAGCGAAGTAGAGTATTGTAGAAGAGGGAATAAATTTTAATTACCGTAGCATATTCTGAATTAACCGTAAAGAAAATGGCTTCCAACTGATACAGAACAAAATGGATGTTAGGATATTTTTATTAACAACAATTAAAGTTTTCTAATTAGTGAAATTAATTTACCATTCAGTGTAAATAAAATTCTTTGTGCAGGGTTGAAGTAATTTAAGTCCGAAGGATTTTAGAATGAATTCATTAGGGGAAAAAACGCAATCAACATTTTCTTACAAACCCTGTGTCGGAAATGTACAGTTTATTTGAAACAATAATTTTTAAGTGGCTCGTGTTAATTTCAAAACTTTACATTAAGTAAATTAATACCGGTACTATTTGCAAAGAAATGAGATGCAGAAGAAATTAATAATAGGCTCTATCCAGAAAACGGATGCTAGCCGGCCTACTCCTATTGTAGGCCTACCTTACGACGACTCTTTTCACATTACATACATGGCCTTTATAGAAAGCCAGCTATAATAAGAACAGTCAAGTCTCGTAGACTGCGATGGGCAGGACATGTTGCACGTATGGGGAATGAAAGACTTGCATGGAAGCTTCTTGTAGGAAAGCCAGAGGGAAAACGCCCAGTTGGTAGACCAAGAATGAGGTGGGAGAATTAAATTAACCATGATTTGAGGGAAGCAGATTATACAGGGAATGATTGGAAAACATTAACTCAGGATAGGAATGTATGGAGAGTTTATGTCCGCGGGGCCATGAACCTGCGGGTTCGATGGTGCTAGTGAGTTAGTCTAATAATAATAATAATAATAATAATAATAATAATAATAATAATAATAATAATAATAATAATAATAATAATAATAATAATAATCATAATAATAATAATAATAATAATAATAATAATAATAATTACAATTATATTATATGCCTATTATATAAATTTGTATTCATATTCCAGCTATTACTTACTTACTTACTTACTCACTGGCACTATCGAACCCGCAGGTTCATGGCCGCGCGGACATAAGCTCTCCATACATCCCTATCCTGAGCTAATCCTTTCCAGTCATTCCCTGTATATTCTACTTCCCTCAAATCATAGTTAATGTTATTGTCCTACCTCATTCTTGGTCTACCAACTGGGCGTTTTCCCTCTGGCTTTCCTACAAGAAGCTTCCATGCAAGTCTTTCATTCCCCATACGTGCAACATGTCCTGCCCATCGCAGTCTACGAGACTTTACTGTTCTTATTATATCTGGCTTCCTATAAAGACCATGTAGTTCATTGTTATGTAGTCTTCTCCATTCACCTGTCTCTTCATCTCTCTTTGGTCCAAACATTTTCCTAAGTACTTTATTCTCAAATACCTGTAATCTCCTTCCCTCCCTTAAAGTAAGAGTCCATGTTTCGCATCCATATAATATAACTGGTAGAATAATACTTTTATATATTTTCAGTTTAACGTTTTTTGAAAGGAGTTGGGACATCAAGAGTCTCAGCAATGCATACTAGCACGCATTTCCAGAATTGAGCCTATGTTTAATTTCTTTGTGCATCTCATTCCTATTTGTGATTATTGTTCGTAGATATTTGAATTCAGCCACTTCCTCAAAATTTACCTCATTTATCATTAGCTGTCCATTTCCATTATATAATGTATTTATACGTGTGACCATGTATTTAGTTTTATTGATATTTACTTCCAGTCCTAATTTCTAAGTGTTACTCATTAGTGTGTGCTTGTTGTCCTTTAGTATCTCCTTGCTATCGGCCAATAGTACTACATCATCAGCATAAACTAACAGCTTATTAATACCATTGCGCTGTAAGCCTTCCTCATTCTCTAAAGATTTAATGGCACGCTCTAGTACAAAATTAAATAGTACAGGAGATAGTGCATATCCTTGCTTCAACCCATTCTGGATTTCTAAAGTGTCTGAAAACTGTTTGCCTACACGCACCCTACTCTTTGTGCCATTTAGACACATTCGTATAAGTCTAACTAACTTTTTAGGAATTCCGAACTCCAGCAGGATACTATATAACTTCTCCCTCTTAATTGAATCATATGCTTTTTTGAAGTCTACGTATAGTTGATGTACAGTACCATTATATTCCCATTTATTTTCTAAAATCTGTCTTATACTAAAAATCTGATCTGTTGTAGACTTGTTTCTTCTAAATGCACATTGATGATCTCCTAGAATGTCATCAATATAAGGGAGTAAGTCTGCTGACTAATATATTTGTTAGAATTTTGTACGAAGTTGAAAGTAATGAGATGCCCCTGTAGTTGTTGCAATCAGTTTTATCACCTTTCTTATAAATTGGTACGATAATTGATTCCTTCCATTCATCTGGAAGAGCTTCTTTTCCCAAATCATACTAAGCAACCAGCGTATTTTGTCCATCAATTTATCTCCCCCTGATTTTATCAGTTCTGCTGGGATCTCATCTGAACCTGATGCTTTATACATCTTCAATTTTTTCAATCGCCATTTCAACCTCTAATGCATTAGGTTCTGCGACTAGCATTTCTGCTGTCTGTAAATTATCCTCCTCAATCTCCTGTTCTGTATGTACATTTAATTGCTGATTAAAGTAGCTTTTCCGTCTATTTAATATAGTCCTGGAATCTGCAATCATATCCCCATTTTCATTCCGAATTATGTTTGTTCTAGCCTGAAACCCTTTCTTCTCTGTACTAATTCCCCTGATATAATTCTCTAATGTTCCTATTTTTTGCGTTCAATTCAAGATCATTAATCTTCTCTCTCAAATATTCCCTCTTTTTACTCTTTAGTAACTTGGTGGTTTCCCGTCCAATACTGCCCAATTGCTCCAAATTTACCTCATTTGGCTCGTGTAACCATAACATTTTTGCTAGCTTTCTTCCCTTTACAATGTCGACACATTCCTCATCAAACCATTTCTTGTTTAGCCTCTTTTTTAAACAACCAATACTTTCTAATGCTGACACTTTAATAGTATCTCTTATAGCCTCCCATTCTTTATTTATATCAGTTTCTTCTTCATTTGCCACATTGTCATCTGAAGATTCCAGTACTTCAAATCTATTAGCAATTTTGATTTGGTATTCTTGCCGCATTCATCATTTTTCAAGTTTTTTAATTCAAATTTTACAGAATCATCTTTAGCTATTACTAGCAGGAATTTGTTTAATCATTATTGTTATTATTTATTATTAAGCATATTATTATATTTTCGAGAAGTTAGGACATTAGACTATAGTTCGTGTCAGTATACATTACAGAGGTTATTATTATTACTGAATATCCAAATATTTCGAAACCCTATTTCGCCACAAAGGCATGTTAGAGTTGTAGCTTACTACAACAATATTATACTATACATTGTAAAACAAAAATATTATCTTATGGTTTTGAATGAGTGTTATGAATTACATAAATCGTCTGTGTCTTAGAAAAATACTAATATTGTTATGAATGTGTGTTATGAAGTTCATAAGATGTTTATAATAAGCTTCCATACATCTCTATCTTGAGCAAATTTTTTCCAATCATTCCCTCAAATCATGATTAAAAATCAATTCACACATTGAGGCAGAAGCCTCATCATCATTTAAAAGTAAGTTTAACCAGAATCGTTGTCTTTTGAATATAGGTTAATCAAATAAAACATGTTTAACAGATTGTTTTGATATTGACATTTACTACTATGATCACTGTCTGGTTTAATATTAGATCTCTTATAACTTCCAAATTTTCCGTGGCCAGTCATTAATTGTGTTAAAATGAAATTTGGACATCAAAATTTCACTCATTTGTCATTAACTGTCATTTTCCATTATATAATGTATTGCTATATGTGAACATACATTTAGTTTTATTAATGTTGACTTCCAGTCCCAATTTCATATTGATATTTACATTATATAATGCATTTTCCGTAATAGCTCCATATATCCTTCTGAATACCTTCCTTTCAAAATCAGCCAGTTGATATTTACATTGTTCAGTCAGAACCCAGGTTTCACTACTGTAAGTTAACACTGGTTTCATTAGTGTTTCATACAATCTGGTTTTGTTTCACGTGTCAAATATTTTGAATTTAAATACTTTATTTAATGAAAAATAGCATTTCGTAGCATTTTGTACTCTTTTATTTATTTCTTCCCGGATATGATTATGTTTATTTAGTCCCATTAAACACGAGTCCATAAATCAATCGGTTATGAAGTAATGTCAATTTTACTGTTTGGCACTCGATGATAGTAAGTGCCAATTCTAACAAAACCATCACAGTCTTATTTAATAACGGTAGATTGGAAGGCTAAATAAGTCCTACCTTAAATTGGCGAAACAAACATTTCTCCGCCAGTTATTTAAATGTTCCGGACCGCAAAGAGAACAAGATCATGTAAAACTCATAAGTTATTATTGTACATTAGCTAATACCCGGCGTGCACTGCTACGCCTACATAATGAAAATTAATATGCTTTTATGTCTAATTGAATAAATACAAGGAAAAATAATTATAATTTTATATCAAAATTACTTTTAGATATCCCGCGTTGAATACCCGACATTGCCCGGAAATCTACTTATCCCGATCTTCCTGGCATAATGAGTTGAAACTGAAGATAAATTACAATATACTAGACATAAGTTATTAACCCAGATAGTGATCATAATTGTAAATGTCAAGAACCAATACAATCTGTAAAACATGTTTTATTTGATTGTCGTATATTCGAAAGACAATGATTCTGGTTAAACTTACTTTTAAATGATGATGAGGCTTCTGCTCAATGTGAGAAGTGATTTTTGAGAACCAAAATTATTATAAACATTTTATAAAATTCATAACAATATGTAGTATTTTCTTTGCCTTAAATTCATCCATAGTAATTCTGCCCGAAGGCAGGTCCTTCACTGCAATCATAGAATTTTCATGCTATGCTTGCAGCTTTACTAGGGAATTGTAGTTGTGGTAGCTTCCCGTTACTTTCCACACCGGTGAAGGATGATGATGATGATGACGATAATGATAAGGATGATGATGATGATGGCCATATGATTTCGGGGACCGTTTGGGCCTTAAAGTTTTCCTGACATTTGTCTTACAGGTGAGGAAAAACCCCGATAAAAACCTCACCCAGAAAAACTGCCCTGACCGGGGATCGAACCCGGGCCCGCTGCGTGATAAGGCAGCACGCTACCTCGAGACCACAGCGGTGGACTTGCCTTAAATATATACCAATATAACAGCTGATTAACTGTTAAAAGTGGTAGCTCCTAAATCACACTTAACAGCAACATTGTACAGAAGATCTCTTGTGGTATTGCACAGAAATCACCACTAACTCACTGGCACTATCGAACCCTTAGATTCATGGCCACACGGACATAAGCTCTCCATACATCCCTATCCTGAGCTAATGTTTTCAATCATTCCCTGTATAATCTACTTACCTGAAATCATAGTTAATGTTATTTTCCCACCTCATTCTTGGTCTATCAACTGGGCGTTTTCCCTCTGGTTTTTCTACAAGAAGCTTCTATGCACGTCTTTCATTCCCATTCGTGCCACATGTCCTGCCCATCGCAGTCTACGAGAATTTACTGTTCTTAATATATTTGGCTTCCTATAAAGACCACGTAGTTCACTGTTATTTAGTATTCTCCATTCACTTGTCTCTTCATCTCTCTTTGGTCCAAAAATTTTCCTAAGATCTGTATTCACAAATACTCGTAATCTCCTTTCCTCCTTTAAAGCAAGAGTCCATGTTTCGTATCCATATAATATAACTGGTAGAATAACAATTATATATTTTTTCAGTTTAACATTTTTTAAAAGAGTTGGGACGACGAGAGTCTATGTAATACATAATAGCACGCATTTCCTTAATTGAACCTATGTTTAATTTCTTTGTGCATCTCATTCCTATTTCTGATTATTATTCCTAGCTGAAGTCGCCACTACCAGTAAGGAAATGAAAGCAAGAAAAAGTAATAAAAGAAAGATATACGGTATGATGCTCCATAAACCTCAAAATCGAACAACAAAATTTGACTTAGTAACATAATAGCTAAGTTTACGCACTTTCTGAGTGAATTTATTCTCTTTAATATATGGGCCCTATATATCCATCCATAGTAATTCTGCCCGGACAACATTAACTATGATTTGAGGGAAGTAGATTATACAGGGAATGATTGGAAAGCATTAGCTCAGGATAGGGATGTATGGAGAGCTTATGTCCGCGCGGCCATGAACTTACGGGTTCGATAGTGCCAGTGAGTAAGTAAGTAAGTAATTCTGCCCGAGGGCAGGTCTTTCGCAGCATTCAAAGAAATTTCATGCTATGCTTTGCAGCTTTACTAGGGAATTGGTGTGGTAGCTTCCCGTTGCTTTCCGCACCGGTGAAGGATGATGATGGCCGGATGATTTTCGGAGACCGTTGAGTCCTAAGGTTCTTGACATTTGTCTTACAGGTGAGGAAAAACCCCGGAAAAAAACCTCAGCCAGGAGCCTGTCCCAACCGTAGCGGTGAACAATATATATATATCTACGAGATCCCTTGCACCTCTTGCGAACAAACGTATGTAGGACGTACCAACAGACGAATTTCCTGCCGAATTCAAGAACATAAGGCTGCAATAAATCGTCAAGAACCTACATCAACTCTCGTGCAACACATGAAACAGAGGGGTCACAAGATCGACCTCACCGGATCTAGAACGTTGGCTAAAATAGATCATGAAAAATCAAGGATCTACAGAGAAGCAATAGAGATTGAAAAAAGGCCACACACTATGAACACCCGAGATGATGCCCAAAGATTACCATCTACATGGAAAACTGCTCTCGCTGCTCACCATGTCATCCCTAGAACAGCGAAGAAGATACGAAGAAAACCAACGGTTGGGCAACATCGAGCGTGGTCGACGCTTGGATGGGTGTACGGCTTCCGAAACGGACCACACTGAAAACTGAAGGTGGTTAACCACATAAGAACTGAACTTTGTATGGGTGTACGGCTTCGGAAACGGACCGCACTGAAAACTGAAAATGTTTTAACTACATAAGAACAACCTTGGATGGGTGTACGTCTTCGAAAACGGACTACAGCGAAAACTCTATTTGTTTAATTATATAAGACCTAAACCTGTGACTCGAACTTATCATTCCTTGATAATGGCATGTGGGATCATGCCGAAACGTCGGAGTCAGTGGCCAGGGGCCGAACTTGAATCCAAGACGCGGAAAACCCTAAGAAAACTTTCTTAGTTCATACTTATATCCGCGACACCATCTGACATATAACATTATATATATATATTATATATATATATATATTATATATATACGCCAATTTTGGAATGTATTAAACAGTACCAACTAAATTGGAAACACCATCTTGAAAGAATGAGTTCAAATCGGATCCCCAAAGCTGTTTATAATTATATACCAAGAGGACGAAGATCACTGGGCCGTCCTATGAAACGCTGGAGGGAAAATTTTCTATAGGATCGTAACAGGCCTTGGCCTAATACTTGGAAGGAAGAAGAAGAAGAATATATATATATATATATTAACTCTATGGCGCGACAGACCTAGTAGCCCCTTGGCCTACCAGCCGGCTACTGACCTTACATCTACATTGCTTTAATCACAGAGGTAGACGATCACCCTGCTAGTGTAGGAGTCATATGTGGTCAGCATGTCGGATTCCCCAGTCGTTATAGCTGGTGTTATCAACCTATAGCCGCTATTTAATGTAGCTACTCAAATACCTCTAATTCTGAGTGGGCATCGGTCCCATTTTGGCCGAAATTCCATGAGAAAATTTCTTCCCCTATGAAAACTCGAACCAGCGCAAGTCTTGTACCTCTGCACGTCATCCGAAAGCCAAACTTGGCAAGATCCCGCGTGATCGACTATTCCGATTGAGGTTTTAAGTGGTTTCCCTCAATCCAAAGAGCAAATGCTGGATTAGAACCCCAAAAGTTCCGCTTCCGACTTCACTCTGCTAATTAACTTCAAATTTGATTTCAAAATTTGAACCGGGGCTAATGTATTTTACAGGAACCCGGGGTTCTATCTATTAAGGAGGACCAAAATGGATCGCTCACCACCAACATTTAAGTGATGACCGCAGAGCTTTCCATCTATCTATCTGTCTATCTGTAGCTCTGCACCAAGACCTCTTGTCATAACCACTCGGCAACGGCGCGGGATGCTCTTGAATATAGATGTGGTAATTATAGAATCACACTCGTCAAGAGTAGGCCTATAATGGAAAAAAACCTCAGTTTTATAATTTTTTTTTCTCCTGAGAGCGTGCTGGATTGTAATAAGAATTTATTTTCAATATTTTATTTTCCTTCAGGATATTTTTCAACATGATCATCTGAAAAAAAATGCTTTCACCTTTTCACTGATAGTATCTTTAGAGACAAAAGATAAGGATAACAAAATAAAGCAATACATAGGCTTGAAGAGTAGTGGAAGGGGTGATGTAAAGGGTTGAAGATATGAGATGAGGAACCCGGGGTGATATGAATAATTCATGAGCAAGGAGCCTGATAGCATCTTGGTATGAAGGGGAGGAGGTGTGTTTAGATTCCAACAACTGCCGAAAAAATAAGGCTTTGACGTGAGGGTATAGTAGCCAGATTATCACAAATGGAAGCCCCTTTTTGAAGTTTCAAGGAGATAGAACCAGTAAGATACGTTATATAGTGCAAATGTTTGAACATGCACATTTGCGGAAAGTTGGCTTTCAATTCCAGATTCAATTTATTTCTAATTGAATAGCCACCCAGAACCAAGGTTGTATCCCTGAATTACTTTTTTCCTAATTTGATTTTTATTTTAAAAAAGGTCTCACTTTATATTAACAATGTAATACTCTGCTTAAAAAAACCACAACCTTGTTGTGGGCGGCTCTTCATTTGTTTAAAGCGAGTCTTACAATTATAATTTTAGCGAATTCCTAAGGAACAGAACTTGTTCTCATGAAAATATGAAAATAATTTTGAACATTATTCACAGATCTTCACCGATCCCATCTAATAGATACAGAAAATGATAATAACTTTCAATAATTGTATCCTAATGCACACAGTTTGTTTAATAAATCTTTTAAAAAATCAACTGTCTGGAATTCATATATTTGTTTTATAACTATACAAATCTATTAAATTAAATATATGAAAATCACTCATGCTTTTCCATATTATGCTCACTCTGTTCCTTATATAGAATGCTATTCCATAATAGGCTCACATTTTCTATTATAGAATAGTAGAATATATTTATCTTTATTTCATAAGAAACCCAAAATATTTCAAGGGCAGAAACATATAACAATAAAAACACACAACGCATTAATAATGCATTTTATTGGCACTAATATTTTAATTTTCAAAACATAAGACTAAACAAACTGCAACAATACATGGGGTTCCACTCAGAGTTTCAGTTTCCAATTTGAGCACAAAGTAAATCAAATAGTTTATTTTTTACATTTCACAAAAATTAAATATTTCTCCTGGTTTCCAACACAGTTTACATGTGACCAGTTTCTACAAACTCTCCGGATAGATCACCAATCCATTGAAAACTCAATTTTAGAATTTTTGTGATTTAGATCTCTTTTCGGGGCAACTATTCAATTCCTTGATGATCTTGAAGAAGATTTCCGGACTGTAGGCTGTGGTCTTGAGGCTTGAAGTTCCCCGACGTTTCGCCAGAGACTGCGTCTGGCATCCTCAAGGGTTGTCTTGAGACAGTGGACAAAATTGCCAGTCTCAAGACAACCCTTGAGGATGCCAGTCGCAGACTCTGGCGAAACGTCGGGGAACTTCAACCCTCAAGACCACGGCCTATAGCCCGGAAATCTTCTACAAGATCATCATAGAATCTCTGGCCGTGAAAACCTAAGTCAATACATTATTCAATTCTTATTTATTCTAACTAATTGAACTTTATCTACTGTAGTTAAGTTGTTTACTAAAGTTGTTTTTTTTTCAAATGCCCCAGGTTGTCTTTGGACATTCCTGGTTTCTCTCCTGGCATGGCGAACTTGTAACCCACTTCTGAGGTTGGGGCGCCTGGAAGGCGGGGTTATGTTGCCCCGATGATATGATGGGTGATGATGATGATAGTGGTGCGCCAGGAGAGTCCCTAATCCTAAGCTTAACCTAAGATGAATATGAATGATGATGATTGTGATGGCCATATGATTTCGGGGACCGTTTGGGCCTTAAAGTTTTCCTGACATTTGTCTTACAGGTGAGGAAAAACCCCGATAAAAACTCACCCAGAAAAACTGTCCCGACCGGACCCGGGCCCGCTGCGTGACAAGGCAACGCGCTACCCCGAGACCACAGCGGTGGACTGTTTACTAAAGTTGTTTAAACTAGAAATTGTTTGTTAACTTCAAAAGAATAATTAATGTTAAAATGTGAACTGTATTTAAATACAAACGGTGTGTACATGGAATAGTGCTCATTTGACACAGATACACACAAACGTGACATTGTGTGTGGTTCTGGCTGAATGACATTGTCAACATTCCAAACATAATTTTCCCACTTCAGTATGTGGATGTTACAATTTAATTTCAAGTGTTGATCACAGATGACAATTAATTAAATATCATTTTATATTGAACCTACATCTCTATTTTCTTTATTTTATCCAGTAAAATCATTAGTTGTCAGTTTTTATTTATCTCACAGGCACTATCGAACTCAAAGGTTCATGGCCGGCGGAAATAAGCCATCCATACATTCCTAACCTTAGCTAATATCTTCTTGCCATTCTCTGTATAATTCACTTCTCTCAAATTAAGGTTAATGTTATTCTCCCAACTCATTCTTAGTATTTAAGGGATTTCCATCCGGTTTGGCTGCAAGAAATTTCAATTCATCTCTGCCATTCACCATTTGTGTCTAAGAGACTTAATATGTCTTATTATAAGGTATCTCATAATTATAATGTAGCTCACTGTTGTGTAGTTTTCTATTTTCACCGGCCTATTCGTCTCTATTTGGTCCAAAAATATACCTAACCACTTTATTCTAAAATACTCCTACTTTTTTGTTTATTATTATTATTATTATTATTAGTAGTAGTAGTAGTAGTAGTAGTAGTAGTAGTAGTATCATTATTATTATTATTATTATTATTATTATTATTATTATTATTATTATTATTATTTAATATTAAAAGATCATAAGGGTATATCAGATGATGTGAAGAATTTGAGCATCTAGGAGTAAAGGTAGATAAAGAGGATAAACAAGAAGGTGATATTAAGAACAGAATAAATAAAAATAGAGCAATAACAGCAAACATGGATGGAGTCTTATGGAACAGACATATAACCAGAAAAAAGTTACAAATATATAATTCAACAATGAGAAGTACTGTCACATATGGAGCTGAAGTTTGGAAATTCAAGAAAAACTTATGTCGATGGAAATTGATTTCTTGGGCAGAGCAGTAAGATGTTCAAAATTATAAAAAAAATAAGAAATACTGTCATATGAGAGAAAATGAATATTAGAAATTCAATAGCAGATTATACGTATAAGATACAAGCAATTAAATTGGTGAGGCCATGTACGACTAATGAAAGAAGAAAGGTTACCCAGAAAAACATTAGAATGGTGTCCATCTGGAAGAAGAAGAAAAGGAAGACCTCGAAACCCGTGGATGCAAGAAATAAGACCTGGAATAGAATAAGAGGACTGGAAGACATGGAGTGGAAGGATAGAGACGAATGGAGAAGGAAAATAAAACTTTAGGCACAGAAAGATGTGTAAACATTGAAAATATACATATAAGTAAATAAATTATAATAATAATTAATATTAATACTTTTTTTTCTACATTAGATGATTTCTCCATCCTAAAATAATTTTGCTCATCTAAATATTCCTGCCTTGTGATTCTACTTCCGTTCGTATTCCTGCTAATTCCTTCCATCCAATGTTATTGTCTACCTTCTACCTTCAACAATTATTTCCAAAATCATTTTCGGAAGAGAGAACTACATAACAGTGAGCTACATGATCTTTATGGGAAACCAGAAAAAATAAGATCTTATAAGTCTCGTACACTGCGATGGGCATGGCATGCGGCACGAATGGGAAATGAAAGATGTTCATAGGAACTCCTCATAGGAAAGAGCTCAATAGATAGACCAAGAGTTAGATGGGAGAATAACATTAACCACGATTTGAAGGAGGTAAATTACACAGAGGATGATTGGAATATATTAGCTCAGGATAGGGGTATATTGAGACCTTATGTCCACGCGGTCATGAACCTATAGGTTCGATAGCGCCAGTCAGTTAGTTAGTTAGGGACTAATAATAATATAACAACAAATAATCGGAATTCAAAAATATATTGACCCTAGGTGTGTCCAAGAAAAAATCTGACCCATACCTGTAAAAGTGTATGACCGCACAAATATATACCTTCATACATCAATTGATTTATATTTAAATAACTAGCTAATACCCGGGGTGCGCTGCTACGCCTAAATAAATGAAAATTAATGTGATTGGAAAAATATTTATAAATTTATATTTTTAGATACCCCGTGCTGATTACCCGGCGTTGCCCGGGAATCTACTTATCCCGATCTTCTTCACATAAATGAGCTGAAATACGAAAATTAATAGGTTTTAAGTTTAGTTAAATAAGTGAAAGGAAAAATGTATATCGTAATTATATTTAGATACCCCGTGCTGCTTATCCGGCGTTGTCCGGGAATCTACTCATCCCGATCTTCTTAGCATAAATGAGCTGAAAGACGAAAATTAACGTACTTCTTCTGATTAGTTGAACAAGTAAGATGAAAAATAATTATCAATGTATATCGTAATTATTTTAAGATTCCCGTGCTGATTACCCGACGTTGCCCGGGAATCTACTTATCTCGATCCTCTTGGCATAAATGAGCTAAAAGACAAAATTCGTTGTGAGTTATCCGTAAAAGAATACCCGCCATATGCTTCTATGCTTGCATAGGAATCTACGTATATACATGTCTCGAACTTCTTGACATCAATGAAAGACAAAGATAGTTACTGTGAATTATCCGTATGAGATAAACATAAACTGTCGCGTACTTTTTTGTAGAGCTTTTTGAGATATTCAATTCTGTGTACATTATTTTTGTGTATTTGATATGGTTTAGTCAGCGTAAGCCATTTAAGCGTCCAAAGAGCTACTTTGTTTCACGTTTTCCACTACAAAGGGCGATTTTTAAGTGTGTAGGAGTTGAGTATCTCAACTCTCTTATAGCCTATGTTCATCCCGGGATTCTCCTGAACACTTTGCAAAAAGCCCCATCACAATCGGATCAATGGTGTGGCCGCGCATAAAGTACGAACAAACAAACATTCATTTTTATATGCGGTATTAGATGATAATGACTAACAGTCCCTGACACGACTGGGAAGTTAGTTCTATAGTCTAGTAATAGAAATCGTTTAATATTCAGAATACGAACATTCTCTACACTGTGGTAAATGCAATTAATTACACAAACTGACCTTTAAGGCAGAAAATAATCATAAAACAAAGTCCATTTCTTGATTTTGTGACGGTGATGGAATTTTGTTATGAGGAAGGTTGACTTGGTAATGTACTTCACTTTTGGAAATATTTTTTCCCTCTGCTGACCAGATAGTCATTTGTCACTAGAGGACACGGCACTAGCTGTCGATTGTCGCGCCATATTTCTTCTCGGGACCATGTGTTTGTAATGGAGGTGCTATATGGTTTCAGCACGTCTCCAATATTGAAATACGCCCCCATATATTTATAACCAGAATCAAACTTTAGTGCAGTACAGCACGTTTCATAATTCTTTCACACATACAGTGTGTCTGATTAATATTTATACAAGGGAAGTGCACCAAATAAGGCCATATTTGAACCCGTTCATCCCATGTCGGGACATGAGTGCTTCCCTAATGGGAAGTTACTTAACCAGACTAATTCGGTTACTCTTTCTTTCCTACATATATTAGCGATGGACCTCCTTCATTATAGTAAACCTTTAGTTGTCTACTATCGTGAGACAGTAAAAATTCTAGGAGTATTTATTGACCACAACCTAAATTGGAATACACAAATAAACCAATACATCCATTAAATCGCGTAAGAAATTGTCTGCCTTTCGCTCTTAGGAAAATGTTAGTAGATACACTTGCAACGCCCCACTTTGATTATTGTGATACTCTTTTTATAGACTTAAATATTATTTTCACTCAAAGACTTAAACGTGTTCATAATTCTTGTGCACGTTTTATTTGTGGTATTCGCAAATTTGACCATGTTACACCGTCCCTGGAACAATTATCATGGCTTCGTCTAAGAGATCGTAGGACTGTCCATTTCCTAACCCTTCTTTATAAAATACTTCACACATCATCGCCTAATTATTTATCACGCCGCTTCATCAGACTATCGGACACACATAACCCTGACTCTCGATGTCATCAGCACATTGTCCTTTATATCCCTCCTCATCACACTGCGTATTATTCATTACCTTTTACAGTTTGACTTGCCAAAATATGGAATTCCCTTCCGCCCTATTTCAGAGACTGTCAAACTATAACATCGTTGAAAAACAAACTTTATTTAAGAACAAACTAACTTATACACCTCACTGATAGTAGTTTTTTAACAATTAATAAATTTAATTATTTATGAAAATAATATTAAGATTAACAATATTTTCATTTTTTTACACATTGTCTAATCGTATAATTAGTTTTCTAATCTCATTATTTTTCTTTGACAGTCTTAACTCCAACTTCTCATTATTCTATTTGTAAATCTTACCTTTTAATACATAAAAATTGTGACTCTACTAATGAGTTAGATATAATTTTGAGGTTTCGCATTTTCATTTAAGGATGGATGATGACCCTTTCATTAGCCAAGGGGATTGATTATTCTTTTAAATTGTCTTATTTAGTTAATTTCCACTAAAATATCAATTTTATATTCACCTTGTTTGGTATGAATAGATTAGTGAATGGTGTGTCTTTTGTCTTAAGCCGGTATTCAAGACCCAAACTCTCTAGGCCATGTCATCTCCGTCTTCCGTAAGCAGAGGCTCTCATCTTTCAATTGTTCCCGAAACTTATTTAAAATAAATATTTGTTAACACATGATATTGAATAGAGTGAGCCAGATAGAATAGGTTCTGCATGAACCACATAATCAACCTCAAAGAGGCGGGCAGAGGTCGCTCTTCGCGGAATGCTTGGTTCTTGAATACCGGCCTTAATGTTCATGTTGTCGCGGAGATGGCCCTTATCTAGAAGTGATCACACATCCGTGTCCTTCTGTGGTCAAAAAAATGTGCGTGTGATTCAGAATTTAAAACAATTCTCTCCCAACAGGTCATGTTATCTACCAAAGGATCTACATATCCTTTGATAAAATAAATTGCTGTTATGATGCTGAAATAATAATAATAATAATAAATAATAATAATAATAATAATACCAAAGTAATCGAATTACAGTTTTAATTTTCCTGTTATTTTTAATCGTGGCGATCAATTTGCCCGGAGGGCAGAGTAGCATGTAGGTAAACATGAATTCATGCATTTGTAGAGCAACATAGCAACATAATATTGACATGTCAGTAGCAGGGTGGAAGGGGGGTAGATATGACCACATTCTACCATCTGCAACCGACGGTCAAGCAATTGTGGTAATCAGGGTGCAATTACTTCACCAAAAACTCCAGCCCAATATAATATGTGGCAAAGAACAAAATCATTTTCTATTCGCTCAACTCTCTTTAAAAAGGAACACCGACTCTTTTATTGCGCTTTTCTTCGCTTTAACTGCACTACAGGGTATTAACGTACGACTGAAATATAAAAAAAAAAATAAAATTTGTATCTGAAATATCAGTCGTCCTCAACAAATTAAAATTCATTAAAATAGTAAAGACCTTTCAGAACATCTTGTTCCATCCTCAGCAGTTAGTTAAGTGAGAATGGAGCAAGAAGTTCAAAAAAGACTTTCGCTATTTTAACGGATTTTAATTTGTTAAGGACAACTGATATTGCAGGTAGAATTTTTAAGATTTTAAATTTTTACATAACTACCTGAATGGTGGTTCATAATGCATTTTAAAACTGTTGAAAATCTGGAAATGGTACTGTACAGAGATTTTGATAATTACTGGAAACTCGGTTTTGTAACAAGTAACTTTTTCGTAAATTTCATGGAAATGAAGCTCTATATGTTGTTGCCATTATATTATTTAAAAATGCACGTATTTATCGATCTGACCAACTTCTCTCAAAAACGTTAAACTCGAAATAAATAAAATTGTTATTCTCCCAGTTATATTATACAGATGCGAAAAAAAAGTGGAAGAAAATATTATATAGGCCAGTGAAAAATGAACAGAACAACTCTGAGGCGGAATAGGCAATTTGTCTAACCTGTGAAGTGAAGAAGAAGAAGAAGAAGAAGAAGTATTTATTTATTTTCAGTTTTTACACTGTGTTTGGCATCTTCTTATGCCGATACATGATTCTGTCATCAATCTCCAATCTATTTTACCATGCCCCTTCCTCCAAGCCTCTTTCTTCCATTTTTCTGACTTCTTCTTGAGTCCATGTTAGTTATGGTCTTTCCCTCTTCCTTCTTCCTATCGAATTCTATTCATAAATCTTCTTCAGAAATCTGACTTCCGTTATTCTTTTAATTTGTCCAAATCAACTCAATTGTGTTATTTTGATAGTTTTCTACTATGTATCCTTACACTTTCAACTTTTTCCTTATAAATTATTTATAATTTTCTCTTTCCTCGAAGTCCTTTCCTCTATTGAATGGGATTAGTTATTGTTATCACTTTCAAATTCCATGTCTCTGAGCCATATTTTATATGTTTGACAATTATTGAGGTTTGCGGGCGAAAAAACTGACAACCAACAAAATGTTTTTAAAGTTTAATATGTATGATGTAACCAAATAACTCACAGGCTCTATGGGACATGTAGATTCACGGTCGCACGGACATAAGCTCTGCATACGTTCCTATCCTGAACTAATATTTTCCAATCATCCCCTGTATATTCTACATCCATCAAATAATGGTCTATGTTATTCTCCCTCCTCATTCCTGGTCTACCAACTGGGCGTTTTCCCTTCTGGCTTTCCTGCAAGAAATTTTCGTGTCCCTCATTCATTCCCCATTCGGCCACATGTCCTGTCATTCGAAGTCTACGAGACATAACTGTTCTTATTATATCTGGTTTTCTATAGACATCATGTAGCTAGCTCGTTTATGTAGTCTTCACCATTCGCCTTCTGTTCATCTTTCTTTGGTCCCAAAATGTTCCTAAGAACTTTATTCTCAAATATTCGTAATCATTTCTCCTCCCTTAAAGTAAGAGTCCATGTTTCGCATCCATATAATACAACCGGGAGATTAACAGTTTTATATATTTTCAATTCATTTTTTTTTATTCTTTATCCCATAATTTATTGTTTATAGCTCTATTTAGTCTTTAATTAACGTCATCTTCATGGATTACAAATTGCATTAAACATAAATGGACTTCTTGAGACGATCATATATTTTTTTTTATTTGAGAGGTTTTAAATGTATACAACATCTTCCTGTGTAGAATATTAAGTTTTGATTCTCTTCCTACATTCATCTCTACCCTTCCAGTCGCCAATCCTCTGTCCTTCATTAAATTCATAATTCCCTCTATCCATGTCTTATAAGGTCTCTCTCTTCTTTTCCTCCCATTTGGAATCCATTTCAAACGCCTAACTGGCAATCTCTCTTCATACACCCTCTTCACGTGTCCCAACCATTTTAATTGGACGAACATAAATAATAATAATAATAATAATAATAATAATAA